>JAGFPH010006213.1:66451-82841 GCA_018207615.1 Philaenus spumarius
TAAAATTTCAAATTTTTTCAAACCCTTTCTTAGTGAGCACCTATGGCCCTAGAGGAAGCTACATAACAAATTTCATTCCAATCCAATCGGTAGTTTTGAAGAAGTCGTTTTTTAATAACTTTGATCCCTCAAACCCCCCTAAAATTTCAAATTTTTTCAAACCCTTTCTTAGTGAGCACCTATGGCTCTAGAGGAAGCTACACACCAAATTTCATTCCAATCTGTTCGGTAGTTTTTGAGAAATCGTGATGAGTGAGTCAGGGGGTTTTGGCTTTTATATATATAGATAGTACAGCAAATTGGGCTCTTTTACCACTCCCAACCTTAGGTCTTACCATAAGGGTCACTGCAGGAGCTCATCTTTCCTACAGACAGTTAAATAACTAGGTACCGACTTACTTGTATATTTTGACTGAAGCGGTTCGTTCACAGCACTTCAGACGAGAGTGTATTTTGTCGGATTTCAAAATAGCCGCAAGTAAAACAAAACAGAAAAACAAATAAACTATTCACCAAACAAACACAAACAAGAAGACGTTTCGCGATCCGTTAAGAACATAAACACAACTGTGCAAGCGTGTAACTGGCTGCATTTGTAAATATTTAAATAACAAGTTGTGCGAAATCACGTTTGAACTTTCCGTTTTCTGTAACTGCTTCGCACTCCAGCCTCCGCTCCCATTCTTTACTATAGTCCAATCTTACTATTATCTATTCTTAAGGCTCCGCTACACCTTTGTGACGTTCAGCCTGTTCCCTGTAATGTTAACAATAAACTTAAACATAATTTGCTGTTATCCAAGGCCGAAGCCAGGGAGGTCAACCCCCCCCCCCCTTGAAATCGCAATAGCTGTAACAATTAATACTAGGTTTAAAAAGTGCAAGTTAAATTATAATATAGATAACACAACAGAGGATCCAATAACATATTTTACATCATTGTGCATTGCATGCATACTGATATTTCGATTTGCTTGATTAAACTACAACGTACAATACACATGGATGCAGTAGGTTACAGCTCTTGTGAGCTTGATCTGATAACTATGAAGGTTCAACAAAAATACTTTACTTTAACAAAACCAAATCATTCGTCATCCTTACATCCTATAATATTTTACATGGGTATCTACATCGAAATTTTTAAAATAAGCAGGGAAATTGGTGTTTAACACGTTTACTGCTACGCAAATTTCGTATTTCCTATGCTAGGAGCTGAATTTTTATTTTTTTATATTTACTAGTGGACCCGGCAATGCTTCGCTATTGCTTGATTTACCTAACCTAAAATTATATTGAGTTTTTGATCCAAATCAGTTGTTGATCAAAATCAGCTGTTTTAAGCTTTTTATACGAACAGCTGTTTTTTGTGCCCCTGATAAAATCAAAAGAAATCTTTCTTCTTCTTCCTTAAGATTGACCTTCCATAAGATTAACATTGAAACTTTGAGGGCCACTGGGGCGTATCCCTGAGGACCGATGTAAATTATAATGGGATTCAGCTCATTTACAGGACACTACCTTTCTAACGGTATGCGCGAATTTCTCCTACGATGCACACAAGCTGAGAAAAAAGGACGACAAGTTTTGTGCTTGCCTATTAATATATAGATAGCCTAAAAGAGTAGGAATTACTTTACTTTTTATTTTTGAACCTTTCTACGTACAGTAATAATCACTAATATTTTAAAGCGGACTCACATGTGCATCCACAGCACTTGGGCTTAAAAACGCACTGTGTATTAAAAATTCTCCCAATACGGGGGTTGACGTGTGAAGCGAGCAATGCACTGTGCGTCGGCCGCTTCTCATAGTGTTCAGTGTGAAGCTCACATGTGCGTCCTTAGCAGTGAACGTGTTAAAAGGGTTTAAATTAAAATCCCCAGTTCTGACCTGACCCCCCCCCTCCCCCCTCCCCCCTCTATGATGATGGACTCTACTGGTTCAAAACTCGGCCAGACCAAAACTTTTTTCAAACTGACGGAAAAGAGCGTTTCATAAAATGAATGAGAAAATGCGTGACGGTCGTTTAAAATCTGATTCACCCCCAGCAACAAAAAATTGGGCGTGGTGCGCCTATAGAGGTGAATTGGATTTTACGGTCACGCTCTACTATAATATACAGGATGTCCCCGAACTCTCTGTACCCTTTTTGTGGATATGTTCCTGGGATCGAAAAAAACATATTTCACAATATAAACATGGGTCTACGGGGCTTATTTTTTCGTCTGTCTGTCTGTCTGTATGTGTTTTTTACAAAATACTTAATATTTTTGAAAGTATAAACGATACTTAGCTCAATCTTTGTACACTTATTTTTTGCGTAACCCGTTATAACTGTACGAAAAATTAGAACATTTTTTGAAATATTTTCAAAATGGCGGCCGTTTATAATGTTTAATGTCAAATATCTCAAAAACAGCTAACTTTACAAAAAAATTACAAGAGACAAAAAAGTTTACTTTTTTAATGAAAAACACAATGTTTTTTTTATTTTTTCTGTAGCTCAAAGGATAATAGAGATATTGACAGAAAAAATTAAAAATGTATTTTTTGGTAATTGTCAACAATACCCAGAACTATTCTAGAAACAAAATATTTTAAAGTTATTATGAGCTAAAATAATAAGTTATTTGCATTATGTTCTGAGCACTTTCTAAGCTGATTCTACTAGCAAAAAATAAATAAAATAGTTCATATATTGAAAGGTCCGGAAATGTTTCGTTAGCGAGTTACAGCTGGCGAAAGATTTCATCCAAGTTGCTCTCCGAACTGAGACAGAATTTTGCGTTTTGGGTCAAATATCGCAACAATTACTACAGTTACACAGTACTGGGACCTATTTTTAAAAATGTATCTGCTCATTTTACGTAAATTAATTAAAATTTTACACCTTAATTAACGTCCTACATATTTCAATAGGGATTCGTTTCTGTGAGTAATCTGAAACACGGGTAAGAAATCTCTAAGAAAGAATTTCCGGACCTATGAATATATGAACTTTTTTCATTATTTTTTGTTATTAGAATCAGCTCAGAAAGTGCTCTTAACATAGTGCAAATAACTTATTATTTTAGCTCATAATAACTTCAAAATATTTTGTTTCTAGAGTAATTCTGGGTATTGTCGACAACTAACAACAAATAAATTTGTCCTTTTTTTGTCAATATCTCTGTCATCCTTTTAGCTACAGACAAACTAAAAAACCATTATATTTGCCATTCAAAAGGTGAACTTTTTTGTCTCTTGTAATTTTTGTGTAAAGTTAGTGGTTTTTGAGATATTTGACATTAAAAATTATAAACTGCCGCCATTTTGGAAATATTTAAAATAATGTTCTAATTTTTCGTACAGTGATAAGACTATACGTAAGAAATAGGTGTACAAAGGTTGAGCTCAATATCCTTTCTACTTTTAAAAATATTAATTACTTTGTAAAAAACACATACAGACAGACAGACAGACGAAAAATAAGACCCGGAGACCCATGTTTATTGTGAAATATGTTTGTCTCGATCCCATGAACATATCCACTAAAGGGGTCCAGAGAGTTCGGGGACACTCTGTATAGTACACATGTGTATATAGCAGAGTATATAGTTTACTTGGCAATACCTCTGAAATGGACATTGTGCTTCCTCATTTCGTAACTTGTGTTAAAATATAGTTTGCTTGGTAATACAGTACCTCTGAAGTGGAAATTGTGCTTCCTCATTTCATAAATTGTATTTTCATTCGATATTTTCTATGCTTTTGAAGTAAATCAGAATATCGTCATTGAAGTTTACACCTCTCTCGCGTGGTCTGAAGAACACCTGGATTTTTTTATTTTATAACAGTTATATACTTTTAAGGGTATCCGAAGGAAAGATGAGCTATTACAGTGACTCTTTGGTAGTCAGTGAGCACCGATCATGGTCCCCAGAATACGTTTTGGGGTGTCACTACAATTTTTTTAGGGCGAAAAATTTGAGTTGGTTTGCATTCCCTGCAATTGCAACTAATTAAGCCCAAGAGTCCCCTTTGTTAAAGACTAGAATCTTATATCTAGTTTGATTCACCGTCTGTCCAATCCATCTTACTACGGAATAATTAGGCGTTTAAAGTTACAATTAGCTTTGAAAGCAAAACTCCTACGACCCACACTAGAAATACCTGCTGAGACGCTACAGAGCGTTATGAATGGCTACTACACCCGCCTAGCTCACTGCCAAACTGCAGAAGGAAAACAGTTTGAACGTTTATTGTAAAAAAGGTAAGCTGTTATGAAAGTTGATTGGTGATTGTTATTTTTTAACATGAAGTAAACATTTATAATTTGAAATGAAAATTGTTCTTCGTCCTCCTTGTAGATCGTTCCCACTGAAGTTGATAAGTCACTCGCTATCCACAAATACTCGTCCTAATGCTAGTTTGAATTGTCGCAGTTTTGCTTTTAAATCTTTAAACTTTTGAGACATCCTGTAGGCAGTTCATAAAGTCCCTTTAACACCCCTTATTATTTTTATTACTGAATATAAGTTAACAAAACTTTGTGTATATCTTGTGTTGCATAACAGGACAAAGTTGTTGACGTATTATAGCCCCCTCTACGATTTTGGGAGGCTTACGGGGAGTAAGGGGTTAACAATTTCAAATATAAAGGTAGGTCGTGCAATACACCACTGAAAAGCTTATTAAAAGAGAAACAGAATTGCTCAAACTAGAGCTTAATATCTTGCCTCGTTTCATAGTAATGGGCAATCGAAGTTCTGGAAAATTGATATCTACATAAAGCTAGACGGGTTCGCTGATTCATTAACATTAACTGAGGCACTTCCCGTAATTGTACACCCCTCGAGCTCAGAAACTCGTACTTCGACGAGAAACTTTCAGAAAAATTTCCAGAAGTTGACATTTTTTCAGTTTTGAAGGCACTTTTCGGACGGGAAAAGTGATTTATTTTTTATTTTTCCACTTTGAGCGCGTTTTGTAAGAAAACGGTAAGAGATAGCAAAAAATGTTAAATACAAAAGTTGTAGAAAATTAAATTTCAAACTAACGATTTTCCGTCAGATTTAAGATCAAATCATCCGTTAGCCGCTATTCACCCGAGAAGGAGCTCCGGCACACAAGCCTTCTAATAAATATGATAAAAATGCTTCCGAACATGGCGCGAAACGATAAATTTGCGACCGACGCCGACGGCAGTGGTAGTGGGGGAACCAGCAGCGGAGATATCTACTTACACCATGCTCGTAGCAAGCTTTCCTCCGTTGCTGGTGGGCCATGTGGTTGTTAAGGCGTCAAAGCTTTATCAATCGTCATGGCAACCATCAATGGAAAAGTTCCGGGTTCAATTCCCATTGACCCCGAATAATTTTCTAAATGGTTTCTTAACAGACATCGTTGGCTGTGGTTCGGATTCCACGTAAAACTGTAGGTCCCGTCTTCATTAGTCTTAAGGGTCGGCTCTAGCTGTCGGCCATGTTAGCTGACACTCCATAACACCAATGTTAAATTAAAATCCAAATTTTTCCTTTATTTTTTATCGGATAATTATGAACAATATGTCATTTTAAAGCTATGGTCAATATGCATGCAAATGGCTTTTTCAAAACTAAGAAAAATATTTTGTTTAATATTTATTAAGAATTTAAAACATAGATTTTTAATATTTTTTTATGTTGCCACTATTAATTATAGCGAAAACTACCAAGCCATTCGCATAAAGAATGTCGTCCCCGAGAGTTTGGTATTTTTTTTAAAACGCTATTTGAACAATTGCGGGTTTAAAATGGATTTAGGCCGAGCAACGTCCGTGTAACCTACCGCCGCTATAGGGTGATTTTAAATATTTTTTTACGTTGTAACTATTAATTATAGCGAAAAATTACCAAGCCATTCGGATAAAGAATTTTGTCCCCAAGATTTTGGTACTTTTTAAAAAACGCTATTTGAATAATTGCGGGTTTTAAATGTATTTAGGCCGAGCAATGTCCGTGTAACCTTACTAGAGCCGACCCTTAAGTGCAAAACAGCAGGACGTTAAAAAAAATTCGTTGCTGGTTCCCCCACTACCACTGATTCTCTCGCCGTCGCGTCGGTCGCAAATTTACGCGTTTCGCGCCATGTTCGAATGCATTTTTATCATATTTTGTCAACATTATTAAAAAATCGAAGATATACCAATTGTAAGTTTTAATGTCTTCTTTCAGAATCCATTTGGTAAATTTTAATCTGGCCACTCAGGTTAACAGGACGCATTATGTAAGATATTGACCTAATTTGTTTATACTGTAATTGTGGGAAAACTATTAATGCGACAAATTTCATCTTCCTCCTGTTTGAAGTACACATAATAAACAATCATTTTCCTAAATATCTGCCCTTAATATTGTAAATTAACAAAGATATGAATTTTTGAAAAATAGTAATTTTTATGCATTTTTCCTACTTTTTTTGGTGGAAAATGGTCTGATTGGGGTCTATAAAAAAACATTTTGTAGTTTTTTTTAATTCTCTCTAAATTTCCCATTGGAAGTATCTTGATCCATTCATAATATTTTATAATATCGACGATAAACCCAAAAATGCCGTAATTTATTGTTATAAAAAATGCGCAAAAGCTCATGCCTGATAGTTTTTGTATTTTACATACCTAAGTGTTACCCTTAAAGACACTGTGGATATCTCTTGCTGTTAAATTTAATAACATGAAAAAATCTCTATCGGTTGGGCTATATACCAGGTGTCTTAAAATCCCCCCCCCTATTATTTTTTTATTAATGGAAATAGACAGATTTGCTTTGGGGATTGTTAACATGAACAAAAATGGAGTTTTTTGGTGTATCGTACATTTCAATCCCTCCCAAAACTTTGGATTTTGGGTTGATACAACCTTGCTTTGTTATTCATAACTGTGCATGTTTGTCTCCTAATAGTAAAAAGTTCAGTACGTGGGAATTCCAGAGGGCTTAGCATTACTGTTTTTTATACTAATTACTAAGTTTAATAACTTAGATTGAGTGGCCTACTGGATTAAACCCTTGTAAAAATTAACAGAGATATCATCTTTAACATTTCAATGTTATTTAAATGGGAAAAATTTTTAATTTTGATTGTCCATTGTGTTGGATAGAGTCAACATACAGACCTGCGCTTTGCGCCAATCTTCTTCTTTTATCAAGGCCTTTAAAATGAGGTGTCACTCAATAGGGGTTCTCATTTAAAATTTTCGACTTACCCCCAAAAAACTCCATTTTTGTTCATGTTAACAATCCCCAAAGCAAATCTGCCGATTTCCATTAATTAAAAAAATAATAGGGGGGGGCTTTTTAAGTCACCTGGTATAAATAGACGTAAAGGCAATAGGGTAAAAAGCAGAGAACCAGTTGAAAGAGTGATTTGTGGGAATGATGAATTCAATGAATCAAATGAACGAAATTAATCGATTCTTTATTCGGTTCTCTTTAATAGAGTTGTACCGAATAATTCAATTCAATGAAAATAATCCTTTTTAAAGTTTTAAATTTATTTTTGCAATTCTATATTGCATAGTACGTTTTGGAATAGTATTTCAGTGACTAAGTCAGTGTCCGCTTTAGCAAGTGTTATGTAAACTCACCGAATTTAACAGTTCTAGTTCTTATCATACGCTAAATTTAATAAAAACGTTTAGCAGATACGAGTGCGACTAGACCTGTAAAGTCACCCGCTAACAAAACACTTGCTCAAGCGTAAACTGACTTAGTCATTGGCAATACTATTTCAATTGGTCACGTACATCCTTTGACGCCACAAATAAAAATTATAGAATTACAAAAATAACTTTAATCGTACCCACCAACATAATTAAAGTTGCGGTAATAAGTATGCCATGCTATCGCAGGAAGTACACAATAACAAACAAAGAGGAAAACTGGCTGAATATTAGGCTCTATAGTATTGGTAAATTATCAACGACTAGGGGAAACCCCTGCGTACTCCGCACGCCAACCCAGTTGGAACCTCCTATACAAATAATCAAGTTATGATTTCTTTATAATAAAGGTGTAGGATTAATAATAACCCCAAAGCTAGCTAAGATGGTAAATAATGTTAAATGTTCAAATCAAATTATTTCGTACATTTTATAACAGCAATAAAGGTTAAAAGAACCAGCAAGGCTCAGGTCTGCAATTTAATAAAAACCTAACCTAAAAGTTAGAAATACAAATAATTGGTTCAAAGTTTGAAATGATCTGTTAATGGAAATATTAGAGCAAACCTCTGGTTTATGTGTTATTTTATCCAATTTGTTGCTATGGTAATGAATGTAAACACACTCAGGAAATATGTGTTGGTTCATCAGAATAGGCCTAACCAAAGAATTTTATTCTACTAAATTTGCAAATATTGAAATAAAAATGTTTTGATCAAAATGAATTATTATAGCCTTTAACTCACTGAGAGTGTAGCTTTTTATTAGTAAACCTATTTTTAAAATTTAGAGATTACCACCTACGTACAAACAAATTTGATCTCTTTATAACATTTAGTATAGATTGGTATAGATATAGACTACTTTAAACACAGAGCCAAAGTAGTCTACATTTATCTGTGCTTTAGGTGAAGATAGTAGTGTTGGGCAAAACAATTATTTTCATTGAATTGTGTAATTTGAGACAACTCACGTCAAAGGATGTACGTGACCAATTGAATAAGTACTGTGTGCTCAATGACTGAGTCAGTCTATGCTTGAGCAAGTGTTTTGTAAGCGCACTGACGTTAAACAGTTCTTGTTCTTATCATATGATCCACTTTAATAAAAACGTTTTAGCAGTTACGAGGGCGACTACTAGACCAAAATCAAAACGTATTCGTACACATATATTTTTTAAATAAAATGTTTTGAACTCTTAAATAATTCCTTTAAAACGCCCCCCCCCCCTCTCATACGACTGATCATAAAATAATTAATTTTAGCCCTAACATACTTCAGCGCTGCAAAATCATATATTCTTTTTAGTTTTGACTGTAGGAACGCATATTTTGATTGATTCGCTATTGAAAAAAAAGACTTCTCCATCTTTCGTGTTTCTTCCCAAATGTAAACGTATTACAGTTGAGGTAAAACCAACTACTCCACAGGATATAGACGACTACCCACCCCTCGCTCTTACCCAATCACTACACATCAATAAGACGAACAGTTGAAATGGATAGGATTCAGACCAGGAAACTATGTATACAAGTGAGTTTGCGCAATCAGCCGCTAGGAGCTCTCGGGGCGCGATTGGCCGTCCGAGTGTGGGACACGGATGGAAAGAGGAGGAGTGACAGAGAGGTCCGGCTGTTGTCGTGTGACCGTCGAATCCTAGCGGCCGATGGCGCAAACACACTTTTACACCTGCTTCCCTGGTTTGAATTTTTAACATGGGCGTTTTTCGTCTTATTGATATGTATTCTTCTTACCGTTGACTTGGAATCAGATCTCAGCTGTAGTTAAAGAGACTCGCACTGATTTCTTATAATTTACATATTTTGCAGTATACTTTCTAGCATGGCGGTTTTCTGGAAATATATTTTCTCTGTTCTAAAAATAACGCGTAGTCGCGGTGAGAGCCTTTTAAAATAGGTAATTTTAAAGTGATCGTGGGTGAGAGAAGTACACTAGATTCCACGTTCACCGTGCAGTGCAGGTCTTACGGGAGAATAGACATGCTACTACCATTACAGGGAACATCACGTTTATTGTCATGCGGGTTGCGTCAATTGACTGAGCGTTGCATGGGAGTTGATGTTTTTTAGTTGGCTACTTCGCTGAGACTGTCGTATGGATAACATGGCGCTCTGTACTGCATGGTGAACGTGGAATTGCGTGTAGTGCTTTCCAGTTTGGTGACAAAACGCTTTAGAAATTTTAAAACTATTCTTTTCTAGTGTGGCGATTTTTGACGTCAAAGTCTGTAAAGACGAACTTTGTTGAAAAATTACGAAATGTAATTTCTCGACATTTAGGCAACTCAAAAATTTTAATGCAAACCCCTGTCTTGTGACCCCTCATTTTAAAGGTATTGGTACAAGAATGTAAATGACGGAAACTAGAGGTCTCTATTTTATTCCTATTTGAAGTTATTTACGGTTAAAGACGAGAATGATTCAAGTCCTTCTAAATGTTTAGTGAAGGTGAAAACCGAAATCCAAGGGATGTTTATTAGGTATTAGGATGTACTTTATGTATGGAGAAATTTGCCCCCTTTCAAAAATTGGGCTCTTCAACAATCACTTACTAAAAAGTTAGAAGGACTTGAATCATTCCCGTCTTTAATCGTAAATAATTTTAAGTAGGAATAAAATAGATACCTCTAGTTTCCTTCATTAGCGAATTTCCATAGGAAAAATGAGCTATTGCAGTGGCCTTTATGGTAAGACCCAAGGTCGGGAGTAGCAAATGAGCACCGATCATGGTCCCTAGAACACGTTTTTGGGTGTCATTAAAATTCATATATATATATGTATATATATATATAAATACACCTATCTATTTGGCAGCCGTCAAAAAGTAAGCCATTTGGCTGCCACCCTTTAGAGAAGAGTATATCCATGTTTTAACTTACTAAATTGATTGTGAACTTCTACGGATCACTATATTATATTTTTATTAATTTATGACTCCTTTAAGATCATGTTTCAATATTGGTGCTATTTGGCAGCAGCAAGATTGCGGCGATTCGGTGCAGCGTGAATATAGGTCCCTTTTGGCTGCCATATGTGTTTGGTATGGGTACATTTAGCTGCCGGCAGTGTTGTCAAGTCGAACAGGTGTATATCTCGACTATTCGGCTGCCGGTGTCAAACCTACATAAAAGGACATTTTAAGCAACTATAAATTTTTAAAAGTGTTTTTAATTATATTTTCTTAGAAATCTTTCATAATTTTCTGGGAAAAAAGTATTTCTGTATGGCTAAATGAACTTAGCTGTGTGCTTTTCTTTAATTTAAACTTCTTGTTTGATCTCCAAAGAAACCAGCCTTCACTCATAATGCCCTTCCTTTTTTTTTAATAACCTATATAGAATATTAGTAATTAGGAACTTTTAAAATTAAAACTGCCATGTAATAATTTGTTTATTGCTGGACAAATTAAATTGCATAAAGCATGAACAACAGGAAATAAAAAACAAAATAAGTAAGTCTAGTAATAACTAACACTTATATAATAGAAGTGATGACAAGCTCTTCTTCTTTCACTCAAAAACTCTTTTAAATTGTAGTAAGTCTTAGTTTTTAACAATGTCTTGAACCCTTTCCTTTTGAACTTGTTGGTAAATGGCTAAAAAAGGTTTTCATACTTTAAATGGTATGTCTTTTATTATTTGATATTTTGTGATTTGGTATGGCCACTTTATTTGTATTCTTCAAAATTTTTATATTGAAGTATTCTTTTAAATATTCAAAATATTTTTTGGAACAAAATATAACATATAAATAGATGTAAGGGTTAATAATTAGTTTTATTTAAAGATAGTCTTGCAAGAATAATTTTGCCTTTTTTCCTGCTCGAATGGATTTCTGTTTTTGTAAAATAAATAGGTTTTGGATATTAGAATTTAAGTTGCCCCAAATTATAATAGGATAGCTCAATTTAGGGGTAATTAAACAATTATACACCGATAGTAATGCAGTTTTTGTACAAAATGTCAATAACCTTCTGATAAGAAAAATATTTGATGAAATTTAATTACTCAAAGAGTTTAGATGTTCTTAAAATGTAATGTTGTTGTCTAGTTAATTGTATTATTTTGTTATATAAATTGGTCATAATATGAACAGTCACTTGCGTTTCCTTTGAAATACCCATAATACATTTTGAGGAAGCTTAAGTGTTTTCGGAGTAGATTTATGACTATTTACATTCTCTATCATTAAAGCTAAAATTTCCAGTTTAACATACTAATTTCAAAGGGGAGGAGATAAATAACTAACTTTGTTTTGTTTATAATTAATTGTAACATCCCTAGCTATGATTATATATTTTACTAACAATCTCGTAATGAATATTTATGTTTATTAATAATAATTAATTGTAACATCCCTAGCTACGATTATATATTTTACTAACAATCTCGTAATGAATATTTATGTTTATTAATAATAATAAATTGTAACATCCCTACCTACGATTATATATTTTACTAACAATCTCGTTATGAATATTTATGTTTATTAATAATAATTGTAACATTCGTAGCTACGATTATATATTTTACTACCAATCTCGTTATGAATATTTATGTTTATTAATAATAATTTTATTGTAACATCCCTAGCTACGATTATATAGTTTACTAACAATCTCGTAATGAATATTTATCTTCATATTATTATGCTAATAATAATTGTAGCATCCCTAGTTACCATTATTAAATACATAAAGTTATTTATGTACATCGTAGGAATAATTCATTTTGGTCTGTGACACAAATAATAGTTTATTATAAGTTACAATAACATTGTAGACAGCAAACTAGTTGAACCCTCTGTTACGTATATACACATGGACAACTAAGTTCTTATGAATACAGTTACTAAACCTAATTTTGAAGGTAAAAACATTGTTTATTAATTATATTTTTGCAATGCAGATGAAATTATCCGAATGCACCCTTCGCATTTTAGCATTTTTAATTTTCCTAAATTCCATAATTCCTCCCGTAAGGTCTCGGAACAGAGTCTCCTATTTTTGGAGTTACCCGTATGGTAACCCTAAATAAATATAGTAGTCATAGTAGTGTCTACAGTTGTAGAGAAAACACCGGCAGAGTGTCGAACCGGGGCCTCTCGTCAACTATCAGACCTTCTCAGTCATGTTACGATATTATTCGTCCATCTTCTCGGCTGCATTTAAAATCATTGGGCTTGCACAGTCTTATCAAACAAACCTGTGGTCATCGGTTTAATTAACCACTATTTCAAGCTAGGCCTAACGTTAAATCATTTTAATCTAAATTTCTTGACGAACGTAATTATACATTATTGTTTTATTATTTTTTTTCTGTTTAAAGATAGTTTTTACTAAAGAAAAGGACAATTTGTGTTTAGTGGGTCTCGGCCGGTATTTAAGCGTTTTGTTGATCTTCAGTAGGCTATTCCATACTAAAATAAGTCACTATCGTATATATTATAAAACCAATATTTACATACAATACTAGTGTACACGTTAGTGTAATTTATTTATTGCAGTTAATTGGATGTGTTTTGTTCAAAATTATTTGGACAAGTTTACAAGATACAATCATATGAATACAATTTTTCTAAATAGTAGGCCTGTGGAGTGTGACCCGTGAAGGGCCTACCGATTTTTTGCTCGCAATACTCGGGTGACTCGGAGAGCCCTTCTCCCCGACCGGCTTAGTTCTTGGTATTTATCTACCGTATGATTTTCCTATGTCATACTGTACAAATATAATTAAATAAAATTATCGTAAAAAAAATTTTTGAAATGACTTTGTTACTGAATAAAATAAATAAATAGGGAATAAAAAGATACGCAAAGTAATACAGGAAATAATAGGATACATCATATCGGTCTTCAAAGATTTAAATCCAGTTGTCTGATCCATGAAATCACCACTTCATCAAGCTCGTGTTGACGAGCTAGTCCCCCTGGTGTAGTACTTAAAGGGCAATCATTCTATGTGACTCATTGTCTGCGTATCGGTCCGGGACCTGGCCCCTTTTATATTTCCAGGAGTTGCACCTACTTTATGAAACGATTGACGATATTTGAATTAATGGTAGAAAGTTATTGGCCGCCGAACTAGTTTCCGTGGTATTGGCCGAGTACACCCGAAGTGGTACGTCCCGTATGCAGCAATTGACCGAAAATGCCTGAGGGCACCACTACCCCCCCCCCCCCTATTTCCTAATACCCTTATCATTTATTCACCTACAATAAAATGAGTTGTTTAATCACAAAGTAAACCCTCTCTTAACCGAAAACCTTTTAACAGAAGTAGTGTTTGACCGAAACGAACAAAAAGTCATCCACAAAGTATTATTTTTGAAATTATGCTTTCCATTGAATTGTTTGGAACTGGACTAGCTAAAAGTAGAAAGTGACATGTAGTGGGGAGGAACGACTGATGGATGGGTATATTGACCATGATGCAAAGATGGTCAATGATTAGAAGATGGTCAATGCAAAGAAATTTTTATTTCATTAATTTTATAAAGTATACGTGGTAATTAAGTGTATACTATTTATTTATAAATCTAATCATAATGTAAGGTAATTACAAGTGTTCTGTATTCTTTTTATTTACTGAAAAATGACAGACATATTGACCGCTACTTAAATGTACTGACTGGGGCCGGGTTTGTAAGCTGTGTGAAAGTACGACACGAGTGTCCGGCGAAGGTAGTTCATGCATTGACCATGTATTTGTTAACCATTTTGATTTCGATAGAGTGCAGGCTGTAGTAATTCAAACCCACGTCACGGACCATTACAGCACAGCGCTTGGGTAAACCAGTTCGAGCTGATTTCGGTGACTGTTTCGAAGTCTCCATTCACGACTTTTTTTCGATAAAAAAGAATTTGTTAAATTATTGACTAATCAAAAATGAGAATCTGTAACATGTTCGCAGGATATCCGAATTATCTCTTTGGTTTTTAAATCTCTTATTCACGAACTTGTACGCGGTTCAACAAAAAGAACTTCATCGCTCAAATCACATAATAAAAAATTAAAACCTTGGACTGCTAGTAGTCTTATTCGATCTATTAGAAACACAGATAAACTCGCAAAATTAGTAAGGAAACAACCTTTTAATACGGTCCTTACAGCATATTTTAAAACTTATAGGAACCAATTAAACACTATTATAAACGGAATTATAAACGTACAGTTAAACGGAATTTTTATAGAGACAAATTAATTCATTGTAGAAATAATCCAAAACGTCTTTGGGAAATTATAAACGATTTGAGTGGTAGCGGTAGCAGTAAGAAATGTTTTCCAATAAAACAATATTTGCAAGGTTCCCAATCAGACATAAACACAGACACATATAAACAAGTTGCTAATGAATTTAACTCGTACTTCTTCAGCGTCAGATATAGTTTAGCGTTATCTATCGACTCAGGTGGTGAACCTATAATAAGGGACGATAACTATGAGACGTTATCTAATTTCACTTTGCGTACTGTTACTGGATACGACATAACCCGATATACAAACAGTTTGCGGGGTAGCTCTGCACCTGGCTGCGATAGCATCTCAGCGTCCCTTCTTAAAGACAACATTGATCTCAATTTCAACATATTAGCCCACGGATTGTAGAATTTTAACAATTAATTACATTAGGTACAATACCTGCTTTATCGGGTTTTTTTTCAACCAATAAAATCACTTGGTGATTACTGCAGTTACAGGAAACCTACGTGCCCATCTTCAGATCACAGAAAAATCTTTTCCAAGTCGTCAAAACAAAACAAAGTCATCACATAAACACGGTGTCGTAGTAAACGTCTTATCGTGGACCTGTCAACAAGACTAGCCTAATGCAGGCAGACTTGGGATTAACGATTAAAATTAATCGTTAGTTTTAAATGGTTTAACTTTTAACTCTTAATCGTAAAAATATTGGTTAACGATTAAAACTAACGTCAGTCATCGAATTTCTGCGAAAGAAAACCACGCCCGAAAATAATTTTCTCTAGTTGTTATGACATAACCAGAGTTAAAACGTATTTGATCAAAATTAAAACAAAGGCATTTCTTAGCGACTCAAAAAAAAAACGTAATCTCGGGAAACGTTCATTCTGAAAATGTCAACAATTCGTTACCTATCTATGAAATTAAGTTTTTTGTTACTTTTTCAGTTTTGCTATGGTAGATACCCTGATTCTATTTATAGACACGGTACCAAACAAACCCTTACTACAGCTGGTGGTTGTCCTTGAGCCACGTCACCGTCTTGGGCACAATGATAACTGCAGTAACAAACTAACTCTACTGCCTATGATATATGAATACAAATAACATAGATACCGTTACTTAACAAACAATGTTCAAAATATTTTACCCCGAAAAAATTTTACTTAAGTCAGACTTAAAAAATGTCTAGGCGGAGATTTCGCCGATCGAAGGATTAACCGATCATCAATCTTAGTTACAGTATTACAACTACGAAAACAAACCAAACACATTATTCTTCTTTTTTAAGATACCGGTACTATGATTTTTATGTAGCAGACACTTTTTGAACGATATTTCGAGTTAAATCATTGAAAACGGCTTAGCTCTGGGTAACGGACTGGTGGACTACTGTCCGTACTACTGGAACATCTGGAAGTGGATTTGTCTGCTTCCTGCTTCTGGTATAGTCCCGTTCACTATCATAAAATACAGCGCTGGAACCA
>JAGFPH010006214.1:385-11120 GCA_018207615.1 Philaenus spumarius
GGATCACGTTTTTGGTCAAAATTTTGAAAATATTGGGTGAACATTTTGAAAATTCTGTGTGGGGTATGGTTTCATATATGTTTTTGGATACGGGAAAACCAATTTTGAGAGTTAAAAAGTCGTACTTTCAATTCGTGTGTTCTGTCTGGACGAGCCGAAGTTTTGAAAAAAGTGTTCCATCTTTTCACTAGTTTCCTTTCAGAATAAAACACTTTTACTTTTTCTAACGAATGTTAAAAGTCGTTTGTAAAAAAAGTAAAATAAAAGTAATGTGATAATGTAACCCGAGTTACAAAAATTAAATTGTAAAGAACCCTTAAACCAATTTAGAGTTTTTAACTGTACTTATAAAATAAGATACACTAATTAATTCTATAGTTGTATAAAACGAACCTAAATACCCCTACACACAACTAAATGGGATCAAGCCTACAGGCGGCAAACTTCTAAATCAGGCTAATTGTACGTCTTAAAAAAGGCCTTTTTTAAAGATTCGTCCCAAACAAAATAACAGATTAATAAACTATGTAATAGGTCTAACATGGGAGGAATACAATTACAAGAACTATATTTTTAAGTCCTTTTTATTATAGGTACCAGTAATATTACAATTTGTTTATTACCTTATATGGTAATAAACAAATTTTAATATTATACACAATCTTGGAAGCTAGACGTCCAAAAATGTTTAAAGTAACAGTTAGTCCCGAAATACCTTCATATGAACGTAGGCCTAGTGTAATTGGGAAAGTACCACCAAATTTCAATCTCCAACAGTACCTAGTAGAAATAGGTCTACAATTAATTTTCTAAAGGGTCCAAAATCCAAATCTTGCCACTACGGAAATATAGTAATAGCTTGTCCCAATTTTCTGAAGGTACGGTATGAAAAATGCTTTTAGTGACCTGCAGCATAGAGGGGACAATTACATACATTAGTATTCACTACTTTAGGCCTAATGGTCTGAAGAAATATTATGATAAATCAATTTGAGATACCGGTATATAGATAATATCACTAAAAACGGCATTAATTTCATGAATAAATGTTCAACTCCAAGATTTAATGAATTAATTTTGGATATGTTAGACAGATTGTAGTACATTCATGGGATTTATCATAATTTGAAAAATACACTAATGACAATTACCCATGCCTCAGTATTTTGTATCGCCAAAATATGGATATGGCAGTTGAATATTGCAAAAAATATATTAACATTTTGCAAAGACATATTTCATCTATTCAATGTTCTACTTCTTTTTATGTATATCAATTTTTGTATTTCAAAAGTACAGTTTTAGACTTTAAACAGTACCTTTGGATTCTCTTTTGACACCCACATTAATTGTATTTTTCAACTAGAAACAAAACACATAATTCACCAACTATAACCAAATATAGTGAAGCAGAACCTCGATAATTTGAAACTTTAATCACTTCAACTCAGAAAAACTCTAATATTCTAAAATAAATGTTCCGTTAATTCAAAGTAATTTCAACATCATGCAGCCTCTAAAATTTGAATTTCATTTTACATGTGCCTCTACAATTCAAATTTTATCCCCCATTAGCCTCTGAAATTTAAAGTTTATAAAAAAAACGGGCCTGTTGAAACACGAACTAGTGCAGAGATACGGAGAACGACTGACAAATTTGTGCATGCGCTAAGGTAAAAGTATGGTGCAGACACGATTTCCTCCAGGGTCAAGACTATTGCCAGTGCTTTTGTTGATTTGTTACAGCATGTTTAGTTACTTTACAGTTCGTTTTTAGTGGATTCTTAAAATAAAGGTTAACCTCCGTAATTCGAATTTTATGTACACTGACCTCTATAATTCAAAGTCTTAATATTTCAAACAAAAATTGCTTTCTCTTGGATTTTGAATTAGTGAG
This sequence comes from Philaenus spumarius, assembly GCA_018207615.1. NCBI lineage: Eukaryota > Metazoa > Arthropoda > Insecta > Hemiptera > Aphrophoridae > Philaenus > Philaenus spumarius. The sequence goes on from JAGFPH010006214.1 coordinate 2,283, forward strand.
GTTCCACTCTAGTTTGCATAACTGAACTAAATAAATCACGCTCCAAACCATTGAGCAGATTGAATTGAGCAAGAGAATGATTCAAAACTTTTATCAGCATTTTTTTTAAGGTAAGAATCCACTCCGAGGTCTAAAATTGACAGAATAATCAAAGTTGTGGTGGTTTTTAAACTTAACCATGTACTCTGATTGGTCAGATTTGAACACCATTTCTATTTTTGATAAGTTGGTTCCTATCCTTCCCCTTTTCACAAGCCTTAATGCTTTGAGCAGCCGTTTGCTTTTTCACATATCTCAACGATTGGTTAACACGAATCGGTGCTCTTACCATGGCTTTAAAACAATGTGTATAGTTTTAAAATTAAACAGGTTTAAAAAATAACATGTCGATAAGATCTGAGACAGGGCGTAAAACTATACAAAACATTTGTGACAAAGTATGGGAAGTCACAGAAAATAATTGACACGTAGAATAGTAATGAAAATAAATCAAGAAAAATTTTGTAAAACTTAAAAGGATACAAAATTCTGATTCCAAGGTCTTATACAAATATGAAAAACAAAATACAGCCAAGCAGAATAACATCGTAAGTATCAAAAGGACGAAAATGTTAACACGAACAAAGTTTCTAAAGATTTTGATCTATGTTGTGGTATTATACTTTGTATCCCATCATGTTCAGCGGTAAAAGAGTTTGTCGACCTATTTCCACAATGAGATCGTAAAGAGTTAATGGATTGTTGTCCTATTCTTTGCCAGGTCCTCTTCATTTACATGAATCCTAATATCCCTGAAACTGCACTTGCTCCCTGGATAGTGAGAAATGTTTTACAACCGTGCAGGCAATTCTAGTAATGTAAAACCATTATCTTTATGAAAAATCACAGTTTATTTCAACCTCAAAAGCATCTCTAATAATAAATAACTTTAACCTTATATGAAAACAAATTATAAAGGCCTTAATGATAATTACTGTACACAATTTAAAAAAAAAAAAAGATACAGAGAAGTTAAAATCCATTCTCTGTTTGAAAATATGTATACTGCCAGCTTCAAAAGCAACTCTTAAAATGTCAATGGCTTCATAAATACATTTTCTGATTTTTTAAGTTTCCTTACTGCCAACTTTTTATTAGGCAACCAACTTTCCACTTCTTTTAAATTATTGAAAATACTTCTTTTCAAATAATGGAATATGTAGGTTCTGTTACATAATACCATTACAAGTACCCTCGATAATCACCCTACGCATTTCCCTCCTGAAGAAAAACTGCATCAACAACTCAATGTTATATCCAATAAAAAATACAACTACAAAATCAAATTTATGAGGTATGTGAATTTGGTGTTAATGTAAATGAATGATGAATTTATCGTATAAAATTTCATTTTAGTTCAACAATGAGATGACATAAATAATAGTTCACTAGCACAATGAAAATACACGTTTAATTGTCTTTCAGTCTTTGGACGATTTGTCCTTCTTGTTTTTGCTGATCAGCTCGTACTTTGTCTTGCTCGACCACCAAAGCAAGAACGGGATGGCCAATGATGGAAGAGTCATGACAGCGAATGCTCCCCAATCCAACTGAAATTATACAACAAATAATTTATACAGATAAATGTATTTCAGATTTAACAAAATTAAAGCAGTGAGAGGGAACACCATTAAGCTACGAGTTTCGATAAAAAATAACAAATTTTGTACAAAACATCTTTAAAAAAACTTAAACGTACTTTTTAAAACTCGTACATAATTTAGTACGTCCCTAGTTGAACTGAAATAACATCAATATGCTTCATGCAAATTAGAAACAATTTAAATAACAAATAAAGAAATAATACATGTGTGTGCTTCATTTGAGCAGAACTTCTGTTGTTAGTAATTTACCAATACAATAAACAAGTACTCTTTCTTATTAGTACAATATAAAAATTATAATTATAAAATAACTACCGCTGAATTTTGTTTACACCATTTCATAATTAATTCTACGACTGTAACAATTATTGTGAGTAACAAAGTTGGTGATTGTGATCAAACAATTTGTTCAAACATCTTTTTTCAAAAACATAGACAGTTCCGTAGTAATATAGGCCTAATAAAGGACATTCACGCTTGAACCTTGTGGATTAACAAAAAGTGATGACATGGACGCCCATATGATAATTTTGGGGGGGGGGGGGGGGAAAGCCCGGGGTAGGGGGCTTAACCTGTTCAATGCTAAGAACGCACATGTGAGCTTGACACTGAACACTATGAGAAGCGGCCGACGCACAGTGCATCGCACACCAACCCCGGGGGAGTTTTTTCAATACACAATGCAAAGGTTCAAAAATAAATTTTTTTTCTCATTTAGATTATAAATATAAAAAATAAAAGGTCAGCTCCTGGCATGGCAAATACAAAATTTGCGTGGCAGTGAACGTGTTAAGGAGTACCCTCCCCTCCTTCGGCAAAAGGAGTCCAGGGATATTTTTGACCTCCCCAAGAAAACTTTTAAAATTTGGGAAGCCAATTTATCTGTTCAGGGGAAATATTAACCCACACAGCATTGAGTCTGTACCTTTATACTGTCGGTGAATACACAAAGACCTATAACACTCCTAGAGGCCGCACCAAGTAGTGACCCGGCAGCTCATGCTTTAAAGACCTCTTGTAAAAAATTAAATAAGTATATATGTAAAATGAAACGACACATAACATTTGAAACATATTTTAGTGCTAATCTCTTTAAAGAAAAATACCTGACTATAATTAATAATATACATATTTTTCTTTCCCTGGGAGGTAGGTGGACGCCCATGCTTGGTGAAAGTCCATAATAGGATACAAATAACCGATGGTAACTTTTTCACAAATAACATATTTAAATTCATCATGTTTTGCCGTTAGGCATCTTTTGTGAAATAGGCATTCTTCACCATTTGTGAAAACTTTACCATTGGTTATTTCTATCATTTATTTTTATTTCAAAATTACTTATTTTTAATTTGCCTGCATTAGCAATATTTTACATAGGCTTATTTTACTTTTTATATTTTATTTTATTCATTCAAAATTTTCTTATATACATTTATTTTTAAAAAATAATAAGAATACAATAATTCTCACATACTTACGTTTATTGATCAAACGCGTTTCAACGACAAAGTCGTCATCCTCAGTGATACATGAGCTACAACTAAAAACTTATAACGTATGTATGTGAGAATTAGTGTATTTTTATTATTTTTAAATAATTCCTTCTCACTCGTCAAGCACAAAGTTTATTCACGTTGTAGTAAACCTCAATAATCAACTGTTATGCTTGTCTGATATTCATTTTATACCCGTAACCTGCGATTGCATTCATTTCTGTGGTCCTTCAACGGACTCACATCATTTGAATAGCAACGGTTGTACGGTGTAGTACAACTACAACCATTGCATTTATAATTTCAACAATTTCACTTCGCATTTTTCAAAAGTATTTTCCAAAATTGATACACCGCATTTGTCTGTATGTTGTAATACAATAATAAAGACAAAAAACATAGTTGCTAAAATTTGAACAAAATATTTTTATAAAAGAACTACTTATTTTTGTTCAAAAAATGTTTAAAAACAAGAACTAGATTGTAAAATGTTTTAATACAATTGATGTTAAAATCACGAACCAACTTTATCGCCAACAATATATAAATTGCCCTAAACATTTTAAGAAAAAAGCACCAAATATTTTAAACCCCCAGTTATATTAGATCTTGCCAAAATGTAATTTGACTCCTCTATTTGTGTCCATTTTCAATATTTTAATTCTAATCAAACTCTTACCAAGTGAGGTGAAAATTTCTTGTCGTAATCTTTGAAAGCAATGATGAGTCCTTCGCCAGGCTCACTCGTGACTGCTACTTGAACCTGTTAACCATAGATGATTGTATAATTTCTTTTTCTACAGAAAATTTCAATGAAAAGCAACTAACTTAAGTAATAGTGGTTTGTACTTAGACCCATTAATTAAACAAATCGTTCACCCATTTGTAGAGAGGGGCGGCCCGATGTAAAAGCGAACTATGCGGCCGCGGGTGGCACCCCCGCAACATGAACGTCCCCGGTAAACTTTGTGAATATAGTTTACGACAAGAGAAAACAAAACCAACAACACAAACTATTTGGCATAAAAGAGTTGGTTTTCGTTTCGTCGGTTGCATTTTGGCCTCCAAGAAGTCACCCTCTACTGAAGCATTGTCCATCATAACCAGAAGCATGGTTACATAGACACTTTCCCCAACAGTTTTGACTCTCCCAGTCTCAGTTGCCAGCGGGGAAAGAAGCTTCTCCAAGTTAAAACTCATAAAAACATATTTACGTTCAACTTTGAGTCAGGCACACTTGAGTGGGCTGGAAACATTGGCAATTGAGAATATATTGTTAAATGAAATGGACACTGACTTGCTACTTAAGGAGTTTTCAAAAGTAAAAGACAGGAAAATCCACTTTTAATTACAAGTTATTCTTAGTTTGATTCTAAAGTCATGATTTAAAAATTTTATTGCAGTTAAAAATTATAAATTGTAATATAATTTATAATTCTTGTTTCTAAGGTTTGTGTGTTGTAATAAGTTACCTTCTACCTTTCAAATTTGGTCAAAATTACAATTTGATAAAAAATTGCTCTGATTGGTTAGTTGAGTTATGAGGGGAGGTGCACGAAAAAGTAGTTTGCTTACACTTGAAAAATACCTAGGGCTCCCCCTGTTTGTAGACAACATTTTCTAAATCTTCTTGAAATGTTTAACGATTTGCAGTTCACCTAAATTATATAATCTCCCATTTTACAAGTTAATATTACAAAATACAATGTAACCTAGAGTCACCCTAATTAAATATTTGATATACTTTCAAAATGGCTATATTATAGCTACTGTCAATAATTATTTCAGTTATCCGCTTAAGTACATCAGCTGTATAGAAATTAAATCATACAATAGGATACAGACTAAGTGTCTTGTCTCCCAACCATGACAATAAAAAATGTTTCTATACTTCCGCCATAGCAGGAAGAAGAATTTTTCGCTTTGTCTCGGCACGCGCATATCCAATGTCAAAGTGCGTTTTAAAGGTAAACGCTTTTACTACATTTAAGGGTCTGTTCCAGTAAACGAGAAAGCAACCGGTGACGTAAGCGCTTCTCTCTATAACCGTATCTAAACAAGTGCAGCTGAGCGCTTTGACGTTGCCTCATTTCAAACCATTTTATAAATCCATCTTTTGTAATTGGGTGCTGAAAAAAAAACTGAATATTCTTTATAAAAAAATTTCGGATCCGGCTTGCAAATTACTTTTTATTATACATTTTTTACTGCAGTGTTAAGAAAAAAATTCAAACTTTGTACTTACAAAATGTAAATTACATAACAAAACAAAAGCATTTAAAAAAAATCGAAAATGCAAAACGGATGCGTATTGTAACTATGCATAAAATGAGACCTTGCAAACAATTTTATGATAAAAAATAAACTAAATAAATGGTTTGAAATTTAACATTGCTCTTATGGGATAAAAATCCAAGATGGCCGCCACTCACAGCAGGCCCTTAAGTTGTTTTTCATTGATAGATTATTCCATTGACAGAAAGATAATACATGATTAGGTTATGTTATTCTCTGTAGTGTTGTCGTTTTAAGAGTGAAATAGCTTTTCAAAACTGTACATTAAAGTGGACCTTGAATTGCACCTGTCAAAACCTGGCCAGGCATGGCAACACTGGACTCTAGAAATGAAAAGTATGATACTTCTAACAGGCTTTCTAGTGACATGACCTTTTGAAATTCCCTGACTAAATGACTTTTTCCCTGACCAATCTTAGAAAAAGCATAAACAAAACCACGCTAATTTTATTTTAGTAAATCAGTCAAATTATATTGATGAGAAAATCAATGTTTAGGGAATTAATTAAATATTTAATTAAACACGGTAATATTATAACCAGTTCAGTATTAAATACTATCTATGTTACTGTACCAACCACCAGCAGTTGTAAATTACACATTTATGACTATAAATATTAAATCAAACAATGAATTACTCAAATTATTATATTACAACAAAAGAAATAACTAATTGGTTTTTGTAATCCAACTACCTGTACAGATTTGCTTTGAACATTTAATCTGATACGAAGATACCCAAATTCGGAATCATTTAATAATAAAACTAACATTTTTAGAAACAGCACGTTAGAGACAGGTTTCAAGGTCTTAACACGGCAAGTGCATTGGAACAAGCTGCCACAATCACTCCCGTAACTTGCCGATAATTGTTTTTACGTAACAGAATACATAGTTTTCTAATTGTTTAATTGAGAAGTTCATCTTATCTTTAATGTTTATTTTCTCAATTAAAAATTGTATTAATCTTTGATTTTAAATAACTATTTTTCTTAGAAATCGTATTTTCCCCTGACCTTAACCAAAATTCCCTGGCTTTTCCCTGCCGCTAGCCACCCTGTCTACAAGTTACATTTTTATTAATCTTGAGCGGCCTGACAGTTGTGATGTTTTTGCTATTACTAGTTTGTAAATCAATTATTATTTAGGTAATTATAAAAATGGATTTCAAGAAACTTTCTAATACTTCAGTGCCTACTAAATAGTAACTACGAAGGCTGTGATTTAAAAGTGACGACAGAGAATAAAAACAGCACATTATGCTTTATAATATTCTTGTACTATGTAATATTGTAAAATTAAAATAATCATATGTATTTTTAACCCCCAACGCAAACAGTGTATCTGTCTGTGGCATTGTACCTCCCAAACGGATGAACCAATTTTGATTTAGTTTTTCCTGTTTGAAAGGTGACTTGGTCGAGCGTGTTATTTGCTATGATTCAAGAAAATCTGTTCAACTATTAGGGATTACCTGTTAAAAAGTTTTATTGTAGTTACTCTATTCAAATAACACAATAATAATAATTCATATAAAACATTTCACCCAAAATAAATATGGCTTATTAGTAAAAAAAATATACTTAGGGATAGTAGAACAAAAAAGTATTTACTTTAAAAAAATGTAGTCATGAAAAGGCCACATGTTTATATTAATGGAATACATTAGGATACAATAGGATTTATTTATGAGAGCTTTGAGCATTAAATTTATATAGTGTTTACTATTATCAGGTAAGAACGTATACATCCTCTAATCTTAGTAGCCTACAATCAAAGATTAGTCAGTATTTATTTGTGAATTACTACCACAGCATGCAAGTATGATAACATTGTATACAAATAGAATTCAATGGAAATATACAATGCACTTTGAAAAATACACGTTCTAAGTCTAACAAATAGTTTTTTACCTGTGTTGCATCTTCTGAAGCCTTATAGTTGACTTCGGCAGCAGAGAAATTGTAATATCCATATTTGGTTGGGCGAATGACAACCACATGCGACACATTTGTTTGAGGAGGGATTCGATCAAGTTTCACATTCAGTTGACCTCCGACAACGTTGAAAGCTTCGGGATGAAAACTGTTGTCGCTAAGGACAACATTGATTGCTGCATTCGATCCAATATTGTAAAGTGTGTACTGAAATAAAAACAAAAACAAGGTTGTGATATTTGTACATAGGATAATATTTGCAGGCCTAGGTAACTTTTATTTATAAATAGGATAATCTGGGCTGTCTGGACTTGACTCGTAAAAGTTTTTTTCAAAATGATACTAAAAATACAATATTTGTTTTAATTAATAACTAAATAAATTTAAAAAATGAGTTTTAAGACACTAAGAAATTAGCAACAATTTAGCAGAGTGCCAAAGACAGCCTTTAAATGAAAGTGGAAGCACCTTCTAAACTTCACAATAATATGACTGTGTCTCAAAACAGTGTCGTATAATAGAGCCAACTTATGAACATAAAGAACAAATGTTTTTATTTATAAATTATAAAAAATCATAACGATTATGATTTTGTAAATAGGTATTCTAAGGTTCCCCGCGACGGTGCATAACTACTCCGAGATTAGATTTTGTACACTGCATCTCTTTCCGTATTTTAAATAATAGAGATGGTAAGTTTTCAAAATATCGCCTTGTATATTACACTTGTTAGGCATACTGGTTTTAGTTATTTCTATTTGTACATAGAATTAATTGTAACTTTGTGACTATGTCTTTTCCAAATATGTTTGGTCAATGAAAAATAAAATATGATTATGTATCACAAGAACAATTGGTTCTAGTTTAGAACAGCTTGACCACAGGTTTTAATAGAATTACACTATACTGTATATCACTTTTTCCTATATATAATGAAATTAGACACTTCACTGATCGCCGGAAATCAATTATAAACATTCTAAAACAAATATAACATAACAAATTAACAAACCAAAAATCGCTTATGGGATTTTAACATAGACACTGAACAGCCATTTTAATACGCGATAGGAACAGGGTTGCCAGATTGGCTGCAATTACATTTGAGTGGGTTTATCAGTGCCTCCTATATTGCCTAAAATTAGAAAATAATAACTGTTTAAGTTAGAACCCTACCAATGTGATAATATCAACGAAATATTATAATTATACTGTTATCGGTAACATACTGTGACTAAACAGTATAGGTCAGTACCTCTAGTTCTTTTTTTATTCTAATTATATAATGTGATAATAACGACGAAATTTTATAATTATACTGTTATCGGTAACATACTGTGACTAAACAGTATAGGTCAGTACCTCTAGTTTTTTTTTTATTCTAATTATATAATGTGATAATAACGCCGAAATATTATAATTATACTGTTATCGGTAACATACTGTGACTAAACAGTATAGGTCAGT
>JAGFPH010006214.1:19856-39874 GCA_018207615.1 Philaenus spumarius
CATTAACGATAATTTTGGTTCTTATAGACCCTACTAAGGTTGACGGTTACAGCCGTCAGAACTCCACAATAGGTTAATAACACTTTAACAATCCCTTACACCTCTATAAAGACAAAGACCAAGGTATCAAAACAAAAACTTTTCACAAATAACATTTTATTCTAATATTATTATAATACAACTCATTATGGTAAAATTCAGTTACTAGAACTTAAGTACTGCATTTTTTACGTAAACTATTATAATTATTCTGAAGGTCAATAATAACACTGTCTCATATTTGAAAGCAATTGATTCCTTTTCGGCTTAACAAAATATAGATGTACTAAAATTTGTCAGCGGATTTTTTTTAGAAAATTAACAATTACAGAGAGCATCATTTAACCTCTAGAAAATTATGTTTAGTCACCTTTAGCTTTGTTTTAAAACTCTTACTAAAATTATATACACTTGACAAATACAATACAAATGTTCAGTCTTTCATCATTTCAACAAATTAAATATTCATGGATAATCGGAAAAATTATCACGACAAAGTTGTTTTTAACTAATTTTCTGTTATAATAATTTAAACATACAATTATTTCACACATTAGTTAGGTTATACAACTGATAAAAGTTGCGATATCAGTGAAGCAAATACAATAATATTTCTACAGTTTTGTAGTTGACTTTTACCATTGCTATCTTTTTTTCTAGTTTTGGCTTAACTAAACAAATGTTTTTATTCTTAAATTTAATTCTTTATTACTATTCAAACACAATTCAACAAGTTATGGCAGAGAATATAGACTACAACCTTAATTTAAATTCCTTGATTCTCAAATTTTTGCATTTCTCTTCAGCTTTCCATAACATAACTTGATGCTGATTTAACTTATATTAATTGAATTAGAAAGAACCTTCATAAGACAAATTATTGCATTTCTCTTCAGCTTTCCATAACATAACTTGATGCTGATTTACCTTATATTAATTGAATTAGAAAGAACCTTTATAAGACAAATTTTTGGTTTCTTAGACGAGTCAGTAAACCTCTACAAGTAGAAGGTAAGTGCTAGAAAACTTTGGCAAGTCGCCCATTTAATACAATCATCTCTATTATTGGACGTTTTGGCCAGTTTTTGTGAAGTGCCTACCATTATGTATTTTATTAGAGTTTTGTTTTTTATCAAATATGAGTGTAATTAGACATGAGTGTAGAGGAAAAACAGAACTCATTAAAAACTAAAGTCAAGGTTGTAAAGAAGAAAACTTACATGGTAAAGGACTTTGGAATCCGACCAAACATCAAAGATTTTTAAAATAGAGAAGTGTGAAGGATCAAGAGGATTGGCAGAATCTGTTAAAAGGGCTAAACATGGTAATTCTGTTGAACAAAACTTAGTCAACTGGAGTTTTCTATATCTCAAACTTTTAATAATCCCTTTTAAATTCGAGTAATCAAGGTTCCACCTTAGTTTCAATTCAGTACAGAGATTTTAGGTACACCTGGTAGCTTGTTTTTGTGCCCATTCTCATTTATAAAAAAGGACTTTTTCGTCTAAACTTTTTGAAAAGCTAGGCCTACTACTTTAGGATCAAACATTTCAGATAGTAAAGTTCTCGCAAAAAAAAAAAAAAACTCGAAGTTGTAAATACATGCTGTAGGTAGATCAACTTTGACAAATTCTGTGATGAAGACACAGAACTTCATTCAGGGGTTTTCAGGTAAATTTAATTATAATAATGGCTTAATGAAGATACAATCCGTGAAAGATAAAATTGAAAACATAGCTGAAGTAAAAGATTATAATCTGGCATGGTATTCAAATTTATACGGGTATATGCAATCACACTATATGAATCTGTAATATGCGCTAGTTAAAACGCTGGGGGCATTTGGAACAAATTATTTAAATATTTGTAGAATATGTTCAATCTTTCTAAAGGCTCCTCAATCCTAGCACGTGGGTATTGTATTTTGTTTAAATCTATCATAATTTGGTGAATTGTATTGTTTTCTGTAAATTAGCTACGCCATTGTTTTATTTTATCTACGCCAGAAAATAATAAACTCAGTTATATAAACTATCGTCAATGTGTGCTGAACAAGACGAGCTATAGTAAATAGTTCTCACTAAAATGGTACAATTTTGTTTCAACTACAACCAAAACCAAAACAAAAGTAAAAACAACATACAATACTTTTTGACAAACAGTCGTTTACCGATATAAATATATTTACAAATCATCGAAACAACAATTAGAAACGCATTTTTAAAGAAGTAATTATTTGAATTTATTTCAAATGTTGAGTGTTTCGAATGTCTATATTTCTATACACTTAAAACTGTAAAGGGCAAAAGAAAGAAGCAATGACTTTTGACATCGTTGAACGTTTACATTATGAGCATTCGTAAACTTTACTACAATATTTTTTCTTATTACAAAAATCCAATTCAACCTTAAACAATTAGTACTCGTATAAATAAAAAATACTAATAAAAGAAAAAAGTTAATGAAAAACTGAATGACTAGATTTTTTTAAATATCTAAAGCAATGTCAGTTACATATGCCAATTTTAATAGGAATTCAAAATATATTTGAGAAGAAATATAAATTTAAGTATGAGAAGAAAAAAATTGAACAACTTTCTAAAACAATATTTTACATAATGTTAACAGATAACGTGAAGGTTAAGTTCCTTTATATTTTTTCTTGTTAAACGTTTGTAGACATAAATCAAATTAAAAACTTCTTTCTCCCTTGAAATAATATCCAAATGTGTCTAAATTAAAAACAAATCCTTGTATTTCAATTTAACTTTACATATAATGAACACAAAAGTAAAACGATGTACTCACACTCGAAACGGCTTATAATCAAACTTAACTTAGACTCTCGTTATAAAACTTTGTAACTCTAAAAAGCCAATTTTACTTGATAAAGCAAACAACGCTTACTGCTTGCTAATTTACACAAGAATAAATACTTTGCAAGAAAAGGGAAAGTGAAAGACAAGGTTAGGGACTTTGAAGAGACGGGTTCAGCTGTTGCGGTAGGGTGGGGTGGTCAAGTGTCTATCTAGATACTTTTGTCTCGCGCCAAGGAGGAGCTTCTCTTTCCGAAGGTGCAGGATTCGTTCTCTTTCGGTGGGGGACTTGGAAAATCGGCCGCCGAGGTTCAGAGGCTCTTCTTCTTCGGGCTCGTCCCTGTGTGCAACAAAAAGCAGATTTTGGTTTTATATTTATAGATACATTTCATGTTACTCAAATAAAAAAAAACTTTAGTTATAAATTAATATAGAATTTATTAATTATTTAACAATACTTTTTTCGATTTGAAATAAACTTAAACATAAATACTGGTGGAACTTATCCATAGTAAATGAGAATTTGTGGTTAGAAATAAAATTCTCACAGTAATCACAAATAAACATCTTTATTTGACTCCTACAGTAAGTTTATAATAGACTCACACTTCACTGCTCTGTTGAGCCGAATGAGGAAGAATTAAACTACTCGACACTTGGTCGTCGAGAAGTTGAGGAGGTGGTCGCCTCGAAGGACGTGAGACTCATTCCCTTGCCCTCAAGGTCGGGGGTACCACCTTCACTCAACTAAGGTCTAGGCGGGATCTAAGCAAGTAAATCCTGAAATGAAATCCCTAAATCTAATAGCGATTTGCTCACCTTTGCAAAAGGGATGAACGACACACGGTGCAAATAACAGGACACAAGCTACCAGGCGACCACTCAGGGAAATTTACCGTTACTGAGCGTGCGGGCTCTGTGCAGTGGACCTTTTTATTACCCTGCACTAATTGTGGGAAATACACGGATAAAAAAAAACCTAGGCAGAGAACGAGGTACCAGATGGAAGCTTAGGTAACCCAGGACAAGTAGCAGCCTCAGAGCGAGCTTACTCTGTCCAAAACATTGAAATGCAAACTACGTCTATTGCCGGCAGATGAAAACCAGCAATCGAGCAGGATCATAATAGATCTGTCTGCATGGGTATAAATTCTAACAAGGTGAAGGAAGAATCCGGCCCAAGTTGGATGAAGACCTGACACCCCAGGTTTCACAGCTGAGCTGACGCACGCCTGCTCTCGCTCAATGTGGAACCAAATCAGAAAGGAGGTGTGCCCTCAAGGCCAAAAATGGCCTGGAATATGATCGCATGAAATTTGATAAATGGAAGAAAGAAAGTGCTGTCCTGACAGCCGCCAGTGTTCCCGTACCCATGGAGGGGGAACAGAAACAGCACAGACCTGAAGGTACAACTCCCCCCCTCCACCTAAACACAGAGGGAGAATCTAGAGAGCACGATGCAGTCTAAAGGGTTAATGATTTGTGTTTAGTTTAAACACTTTGTATTCAATCATAATTGATCAGTTTTAAGTTTTTTTAGAAACAATAAATCAGCGGAAGTTTTTAATTTTATCTTTTGCATGTCACAGTATAAAATAAAGATTAAAATTTGTTTTTTTAAGAGACTTTTTGTTATACAATTTAATTTTTTTCTTTTTTAACTGATAGGTATCATTAGAGCTTATACAAGAGTAGTTGAGCAATTTTCATTTAACCAACTTTTCTATAATCTAAACCAGGAGTTTGGTTCTGGGGGTGTCGGATAAGATGGAGTCTACTTAAGGGTCGGCTCTAGCTGTCAGCCATGTTGGCTGACACTCCATAAGACCAATGTTAAATTAAAATCCAAATTTTTCCTTTATTTTTTATCGGAAAATCATAAACGATATGTCATTTTAAAGCTATGGTCAATATGCATGCAAATGGCTTTTTAAAAATTAAGAAAAATATTTTCTTTAATATTTATTAACAATTTAAAACATTGATTTTTAATATTTTTTTATGTTGTCACTATTAATTATAGCGAAAAACTACCAAGCCATTCGCCTGAAGAATTTCGTCCCTAAGATTTTGGTATTTTTTTTAAAACGCTATTTGAACAATTGCGGGTTTTAAATGGATTTAGGCTGAGCAATGTCCGTGTAACCTACCGCCGCTATAGGGTGACTTTAAATATTTTTTACGTTATAACTATTAATTATAGCGAAAAATTACCAAGCCATTCGGATGAAGAATTTTGTCCCCAAGAGTTTGGTATTTAAAAAAAAAAACGCTATTTGAATAATTGCGGGTTTAAAATGGATTTAGGATGAGCAATGTCCGCGTAACCTACCGCCGCTATAGGGAGTCGCAGGTTGCTTTCTGTTTTACTAGAGCCGACCCTTAATCTTAAAAATTACATACATTTCAAACTCAAGTCCAATGTACGGCTACACAACTGTTTAAGGTTTTATTAAATTATCATTTTCAGAATATTGTCCTTTACACTCAAAACCGAGGGCTGTCATAAATGTGTTGAAGAATTACTGGATGAAAGTATATGTGGTTTGATTGGTTTATTTTATAAACTTATAATTATAACATGATTGTAAAAAAATTTTTTTTACTATTAAGATTGAACTAAGTAAGATTTTTAGATAAACTGGATGAAAACTTATAAAGGGAATCAATAGTGTAAATAAAAGAGGAACATTAATTTCAAAAGTAATGGTGACACATTTGAACATGCAATTAGGCTGTTCCATGAATTTTAAAACGTGTTCACGGATCTTTTATCAACCGTTTAGCCCTAGATATGACTTATTCAAATTTGTAGGGGTGGAAGAAAAAGTAACATTTCTGTAAAAAAACAATCGGTAATTTACCTTGGAGAAGGGTGTTGCCAATTCAGCAAGGATGGTGTCGTTACAGGTGATGGTAAAGGAGAAGGATTTTCCTGCTGGAACGTCGGCAACGGTGCTATAACATGTCCGTCCAGCACGTTCTCAACAGTCAGTTCCACGGAGCGAGTGATATGCAAATCCTCAATGATGACAGACAAAGGTAAGTGCGGAAACAGTTGCTGAACCTGCGACAAACAGAAAACATACATTTTGTTCAGCTATGTCCACGTCATGTATGTACTACATTATAGAGAGGAGAATGTTTATTACGCTTTAACTGATCCGATTTTCAACAACATTTTACTGATGGTTAAACTGTTAACCCTCTCCGTGGCAGACTGCCCAAAGTGACGTTCTCTCAGGCGCAAGATGCAATCATTTCGAACCTATGCGGGAATTTGAATAAATTTGCATATTCATTTATTTAATACACTTAAAATCATCCAATCGTAATAAAACCGGCACCGTTAGAAAGGAAATCAATAAACTTTAATTTTTGTGTTTAAAACTTTTTCGTAAATCGTATATTTACATACGTAATCATCGTTTTAAAATATGCAGATCGGGTTACTGCTGTTTCAACACGTGAATTTGCATCTGTTATTTCCCACTTCTTCAACGGGCGAGCCCACCTACAGAAGTATTTCTATCGAGATTATAAAGCTACCGTTGGATTCGTCAAGATTTTATCTTTCTAATAGTGCCTTCCAATCAGATGTCACTATTTTACATGATTTATGACGAAGATTTCTGTAAACCCTTGCGATTGGACAGTTTTCAACCAATGAAACAAACACATTTGTCAACCGAGATAACGCCTACAATATCATATGTTTGACAGATTTCTTTTCACCATTTTGTAGAGAATAGTTTGATCTTTCTAATGGTGGGAAGTAAACTAAAAATAACCAGTTTTTTGTTTGTCTAGACAGCAGTGGAAAGTACATAATGAGAACAGTCTGGTGAGACCGTCTAGCGTGTGGGTTTCCACATTATTCATAACACCCTTCCTGCAACTGGTGACTTTTCATTACATTGATGTCATTTTGTTATTCAAATAAAGATAACTCAAACACTTTTGTGAACTAAGAAAAGACAAGTATATCGTTCTTTTCTTTGATTTATCCTCTACAGTTTGTTATAATAATATTTCATTTTTGGGCAAAGCATATATTATATTAATAAATTACGTTTCAAACTAGGCCTAGTTTTGTTAGCAGTCGTGTATTTGGAACATAAAAACTGTTTTTTCAAAATAAGAAATTTGAAATTGATAAATGTTTTTATACAGTTCTATTTAAAACTAAATTACAAAACTTTTTTACGCTTACAAAAAAATTACAAAAAATGTTTACTACTTGTTATATAGGCCTAAAGTTGAACTTTTTCCTTTCGTTACTGAACATTTTTTGTTTCTTGAGCTAATAACTTTTACAATTTTACATCAATAATTTTTTTAATTACATATATGAATTCTTTGAACCTTTCTCTACAAAAAAGGTATAGAACACTTTTAGATTGTGATAGAATTACTATTTTTGGTGAATTTTTTAAAATATGCTTGCAAAACACTAATATGAGCTATAGGCTAACCAGGACAGGTCTAGAGTTAAAGATACACCAAAACATTAAGCGGAATAAATGTTGGCAAAAAAAGTTCCACAAAAAAGTCAGCTAGAGTGTACATCTGTTATGGTTTACTTTTAACCTTTCAGCACATTATACCGTACACCATACGTTAATGCAATTCTTTTAACTATGGTGAACAATAGGGGTTCTACTTAAATATTGTGGTAAAATGATGCAAGATAACTAGTGGTGTGTCAGCTTTAAAGCTGGTTAACCACGGTTTGCTTTACTTCCGCCCTCTTACCGCAATCATTTGGGTATGTGTTACGATCTTTAAGTAATATTGTAACTTATACCGTTGCAAATAAAATGAAAATATGAAAAATAATTTTATTTGAATTTAATTCTACTAAATTTAACTTGATATCTTGGGGTTGTGGATACGTCGACCTAAGCAAGCATGTGAGACGATTGGTTCGAGGCAAATGATGCAATTGAAATTAACCTTCAACATTTATTGGAATTACTTTCTGACTATAAAACATATGACATAAAGACATGTATATATATAAAAAATAGGGATGGGTCGATTCTCGATACCACCGATACTTTAGCTTTGGTATCAGTATCGAGAATCGATAGCCGAAACTTGATACCAAGAGATACTTAGTTGTCAGAACTGCCCGTTCTCGTATAGACTCTGTGAATGTAATCTCCGGTATTTGCAATCGCATTCTCTGTATTTTACCTCAATTCGGCATTTAACAATAAATATCAGTAGGGAAAATGTTAAACATTATTAATTTTATGTAAGTAGACATTTTCCCCAGTAAAATGTTTTAAATTTAATCAAATTAAACTTAATCAAATTAATATGTTAATTCAGTATAGTGTTGATTATCCGAAAGCGGAAATGTACTGTAAATAAATAAGTACATTGCAGTCGTGCACGTAATTCCGAATTTAAAGGTTTTTACTCGCATAATCAGCCGAGTTGTAGATTTCAGGGAGTTTGTGCGCTCAACGGAACAGCGGCCGCTGTTGAGTCAGCCGAGCGTTTGGCCGCCCTTCGTAAGTGAGTAGGCCTACACAATTTAATTACCCGAACAAATCGACGCTCTACTATTAACTAATGCTGTAACTAAAACGAAAATATTTAAATTTAATAAAAAAAATGAATAAAACACTGCACTAAAACTGAATGCTGTATTTACACACAGCGTTATTAACTTGATATTACAGTACTTTGTTCTAACAAGTTGTTCAGACTTCGGCGGGACTAAACTGATGCCGTCGAATCAAATTTTCGATGATTGAAGTTCCGATTATTTCTGAACTTATCCGAATTGAACGTTCAGAAACAAAACATATGATATTCCAAGTAACGCAATCCTAGTCAGTCGTAAAAAAATATTCCGAATAATTAAAAACTTGTTTTATTTTAAATTGCAACGCATTCTGCTATTTCGTTACTGAAACTCTCACGTGTTTTTCATTGGACTAGGTAATTGTATTTTTTTATGCGGACATTCCATTGTTTTCGGGAGTAGGTTTTTTCGTGGACATACACTGTTGTATATTAAATTGCGTTTGAATGCCGCGTTTTATAAAATTAGCACTAATAATATTCGGACGATGTATTCTTTTGCGGACATTCGTCATTTTATTTTTAATAACATTTCACCAATGGTAGTTCATAAAATTGGTACTAATTATATTCGGGCATAAATTTTGTTGCGGGCATTTACTGTGGTACTTAAATTATTTTTAACGCCGGCGTTTTTTAAAATTAGCGCTAATAATATTCGGACATCGTATTCTTTGCGGACATTCGTCATTTTATTTCTTTTTTTCTAGGTATCGGTATCGGGAATTGAGAATCGATTTTTCAAAGTATCGGTATCGGTATCGAGAATCGAAAAATCTGGTATCGACACATCCCTAATAAAAAATGAGAAATATTATAAGATATTGAGAGAGAGCATGTATAAGATAAATGTGCACACTTTACATACTATGGATTTCTAGCATTTAGCAAAAAATACTGTTCTAAACAATATATAGGTAATCACTATCACAGTTCTATGAAGAAGAAAGGATATCACCAAACGGTTAAGTTTTTAGCAAAGTTAGTTACTTGATCTCATCACCTTACACTGTACACTTAGTTATCACTCTACGTACAATCCTGCACATAGGTTGTTAGACAGCATTTAGTCACTCTTGTCCTTTTTACATTTAAATTGTATTGTTTTGCACTGAGTTTAGTCTGTGTACGTCACTATTGGTTTGTGTTGATTTCGGAATACACTTTTTCTGTCTATGTCATTATTATCTATTATTAAAGCTCCTTCTCAATAAAAAATATAAATTAAATTAAAATGAAATGCTCTCTGTAAATAAAATTGACTTATGGTCTTAATCTGATTTGATAATTATTGTTTTGGAAAGCTGATGATGGTACAATAGTTACATGTTACCAGATGTTGAGATTCAAAGGGTTAACTAAAAAAACTATTTATCTGATAAAACTTTTAACGACACTTAGTGTGTCATTAAAATATAATGTGTAATTACATCTTGAGATTGTTAAAACTCACCTGTCTAGCCATAGCATCAAGTTGAGAAGTATGGGTCGGCTGATTCGAGTCGGAACGCAGTAATTGCGTGTGAGTCACTTCCACAGAAAAACTGGGCAACCACGAGACATATCTTGAACCTTGAAAGAAAATTTGTTATTTAATTAATACGATTTACACGCCAAGGTGTCCAATCAAATTAATTAACAACGAGGAAAGTATTTTCATGACATTCTTTCCTCGAATAAATTAATTAGCTACAATGTTTTTAATTACGGTACAGTACACTTCCTTTAATCCGGCACGACCGTAATTTGAATCATGTCGGATTGCAAAATGCGTGATGGATGTAGGAAAAAGAAGAGAAATAATTAGAACTAAACAAAAATGACACAATAAATACTAATTTTATTCTTAAAAAAGCTTAAATAGTGTGAAAAAATATTCAATACAGAACAGTAAATCCAAACCGCGTACAAAATTTAAATGAGTGTTTTTTTAAAACAAAGTTGTGCAACAATGCTGACCCACTAAACATTTTTTATTATCAGTTTGTTTTTTTAGTCTTTTCTCTTAATTTTTTCTGATGTCATTTCTCAAAATGTGGAGTTTCCTTTTTCATCACCTTGAATGAACTGCTTTGTTCGTTACTACTTGAAACGCACTTTCCCGGTGATAACGGAGATGGCGGTCGCAGGCCAGCTTGGGACAGGTCATTCAATCTCGAGCAGACTGGAAACCAGCCTGGTTAGGATTTCCAAATTAAAATGGGCGCTGACCAAATTCAGCCTTTTAAATCACCCGGTGGAGGCTGAATCCAACCAGCATTATTGCAGGAAGGACCAGAATCATTAAAGGGCTAGCAGACATTGATGCGGCAGAGCAAACTACTGGTAAAACTGCTACGGTGGACCGGTCTACAAATACTGGCACGCTTATGAATAAACGGAGATTGCAGAAGCAGTCTGTCAGCAGCAATAGAGATGCTCCTTGAACTAAATCTACATAATGTTCTACATAATGGAGGTGCTCCAGCCTCTAAACATGTACATAATGATGGAGGTTAAAAAGTCTGAATACAGACTGACGAGTGTAAACGAATGCCAGAAGAATATACCTGGAGCAGGACATACCATAATTAAAAACTCAGTCGTCTCACCATAAAATGGTGTCAGACGCTATGCACGCGGAGTATGTCTTTATCTTTAGAAACCCAGAAAACTAAGAAGGGAACAACAGACCAAAAAAACCCTAGTTTGGGAATACGAGTCGGGTCTTTGATGGGTACGGCGTACACAGTGCGATACCAGGGACAGATATCAGTGTGAGTGCGAGCCTTTGGACGCACTGCACAGTCTTCCAAGCGGAAATCTTAGCGATTACTGTCTGTGCCCACTTGGAATTGTCAAAAGGCTAAAGAAATATGAAAATTTGTCCAACACTCAAACAGCACTTAAAGCGCTGGAGTCAGTACAAATCACATCCAAATTGGCGGAGGAATATATCTCATCACTATTTATAAAGAAATATGGTGGGATTGAAATAGGAGCCAGAGACAGTGACATTCAAGGGAGTGAGACAACAGACAGCCCCGCAAAATAAGGAGCATCTACACCCTTCATGGGGCCAGAACCAATGTTCTACATTAGCAATGAGCACAGTGAACAACCGTGTAATATATGTGAGTTTCAGGGATTTTAATCATTTAAATAAGGGTATAACGTAAAGGGGTCACAATGTAAATTTTGGACATTTTAGCCTATTTTAAAAAACTTAGTAATTTCATAAAAAATAATAAACATAGAAATTCAAAGAGAAATGCAGACGTTTATAATAAATAACATAAAACAATAAACCTTACTTAATATCTTATCTCAAATTTGAATTCAATCTTGTTTAAATTATTCAATTGTAATACACGATGTTTCAAAATACAAAAATATTGAACAGTGTTGGGGAAGGTTGAAGAAGTGATTCACTGAATTTCTAGCCCATGAGTAATAAATATTGAAAGACAATTTACAGACATTAAAAGAACTAAACTTGATACATTATGTTGGTAGCATGTGTGATTCATCTATGTGCAGAGACAGAATTTTGGTCTGAGATGTTGGTAATAGGCCATGTACGATGTAGGGAGACATATTTGCGGTCCCCTGGCTTTTATCACGTGATATGACATCATATAGAGGAAAAGAACGCTAACAAAGAAGAAGCCTCCATCTCAATTGTGCAGCAGATTTGATAGAGTGTAGACCTGTTGGCA
This sequence comes from Philaenus spumarius, assembly GCA_018207615.1. Lineage (NCBI taxonomy): Eukaryota > Metazoa > Arthropoda > Insecta > Hemiptera > Aphrophoridae > Philaenus > Philaenus spumarius. The sequence continues at coordinate 32,008 of JAGFPH010006214.1, forward strand.
GGTAGTCTTGTGAAATGTTTTCACAATGTGGTTTTTAGCGGTAGTTGAGGTATAATTACCGTTAAACTATGTTTTAACGAAAGTAGAGACAGTGCTGTGCACCTTTTTATAAAACAATGTAAAACTGTGCGTGATGTAATGCGAGAGAATTAACTCTAAAAAGTTTTGAGTAATGGCATGGCGTGATTTCAACATTTTTACATAAAGATCTTTCAACGAGTGTTCCAGTGAATCAAATATGACAAGACTAGAGTGCTACGAACTAAAAAATAATGGGGTTTTTTATTTTAAATTAAATTCAAAAGTGTTGTAAGTTTTTTTTCTCTTTTTTAAATTCATTTCAAAAGTGCACTATAAAACAAAGATTCGTAAGTAATAAATTAAGTTTAACTAAGTCTGCATTTGAATATTTTAATAATATAAGTTGTTATAGGTTTAGAATGAAATGGTTAATAAATAGTATATATGCTTGACTGTCTGAGTTTGGTAAGCGTGGTAATGATTTGCCAATATAATTTATTCATTCATTTGTATGTTTTTGCAAACTAGAATGACGCATTAAAAAATTAATGCCAACTACTACGCCTTCTTAATTTGAGTTTTCTCCTTTCCAGAAGTACTTTATGGTAAATCGAACCTTGTAATTAGAAAATTAACTTCAGTGTATTTCATAAGTAATATAAGATGGCGTCGGTCGTTGGTGAACGTGATACGTTTGGCGGCAAAGGTTTCTATGTGCAAAGACATAGGTGCCAAACCTCCAGACGAGTCCATTTTGTAGCCAACTAACTGTACGCACAGATGTGATAAATTAATGCGTAACAGAGATTTGATAGTCAACTGTGATAGACACAGATCTGACTACAACATAACCTAACTTCATTTTGGGGTTATGTTTGATTGTTTTTATTAGGATTAAGGGAATAATGTGTTGTAATATTTTGAATTAATAATTAAATAAGTAAAGTATATGGATTGAAGGTAGGATATTATAAATAATTGTTACGTAGTAAAGGTTATTTTTTTAATTTAAAATCAACTTAGAAAAAACTTGTCAAAATTAATTATTTTATTTTTTTAAATTTTTCTATTAATAAATTTGTTTGTAAACTGCTTGTGTAAGCACAGCATGTTACAACCGGGCCAGGGAAAAGCAATTCTAGAGATGCTGCAAAATATCCCGGCACGCACGAAGCAAACGACTAATCAAGGGACCAAGCACTAAGCTAACTAAGTCACGATTAAATAAAACTGACAACAGCTCAGAAGAGTTTTACTGGACATGATCAGTTCAGGAACCATCCAGCAACAGTAGGAATCTGGGACGGCAACCAAAACTGTCGGCTTTGTGAACAACTCAAGAAAGACATGTCATCTTTATTACGAGATGCTAGGGCACAGAAGGAGAGAGCTCTTTGGAATACAACAACCGCAGGACGAAGAAGTACTTTATGGAGAAAATGCTGGACCCCACAAAGGGTACAGGTATCCAACCGGCTAAGAGTGGTTGACACGCAAGAAATGTTCCTTCGGAAGAAGAGTCCACCCCAAATTAATTTAATCTAATCGTACATGAAATAGACAAACCTGGAGCTACTATGTTGTTTCTGACCCTATACGATGTTACTCGTAGTGGCCAGACTGTCACCGATCTATTATCGGCGCAGTTACATCCGATCCGATGACTACTCCTAGCACCTTCCGATTGTATAGAAATTTAGGTAAGACATAATTGATTGTTTTACAATCAATCATTTTTACCTACAAATGTAGTGCTGGATTATCAAGTATTCTGTACCGTTTTGCCAGATTAAAGGAAGTTTACCGTCATTCTTAACCAAATGAAAAAGCAGAACACCTTTATTTGACCACAAGAGACCATATTTCATTATATTTCACCACCATATATTTCATTATTTGAAATATATGAAATAAATTTCCTCTTTATAAAGGGGAAAAGGGGTCCCCTATTGGTAAAATTTATTGTCCATCCTTCGATTATCTTGATATTTTTAAAGTTATTGACATGAAATTTGCCAGGCAAAAAACTTTCTGTTTGCATTTAATTCAAGAATCAAAAGTGTAAAAATAAGTTTACTTGATATTGAGGAGAATTGGAAGAGAATCTAAAGATATTTTCTTTTCTTTCTTCGTTGGGTGCGATGTTTTTGAAAGAGCTCATCTTAAAATATCGATTTTTTTCACAAACTTATACTAAAAAGAATCATAAAAATTGTACAAGAAAAATACTCTGAAAATTCTTAACCTCCAAAAATGTTAAAATTTTATTGGTAGATATTATGGTGGGAAAAATTACGGGAAAAATAAAACTTTTACACAGTAAAATATTTTAGATTTCACGACATGCTTTGGGTTTAGTTTGCAATAAAAATTGCCGAAGGCTACTTGGAATTGTTATCGGTGCGCTATTAACCCTCCAAGTGCTGACTATATTGCTCTTTAGTGGTAAGGGTTTTTTTGGTTTCGTGCATGCTTACTAACTAAAATCATTATAAAATACTCACTAACAGTAAAGTAAGACTTATTATACATAATTTTAATCAAAATTACATGCTCTTTTACAGTAAATAGCTTTAACAGGCTTACCTTATAATTTTTTTCTTTTTTTTAGTTGACCAAAGTAGAAATTAAAAAAAAAAATTTTTTGTGTTCTAAAACCTTTCACTCAAAATATGTAAAAAACGTAATGTAGAAAATTCAATATAGCCAAAAGTTACACAATTTTATGGTTAATAGAAATATACATAACACTACTACTTTGCTGTAAAAAACAAACTTTTTGTCTATAAAAAATGGTTTTTCTGCACAAAGAAGAAAAACTTGTCTCTAAAGATATAAAAGTACTGTCTAGACCCAATATTTATGGTTTTAATTTATTATAAAGGAATTACACACACATTATATACAAGAAAAAAAAAATAAGAAAAAATATTTACAGTTCAAAGTCTCTAAAAATCACTATTTTCAAACGCACTTCTAATAGCACTTAAATTGCTAAGTTAACTCATAATTACTTCAAAAATAAATAAACATTTACAAAAACAAATAAAAATAAACTAATCTAAACTAAAACTAAAAATGAATAACAACTAGTGGATAAACAAAGAAAATCCAAGTTACGAGCGTCTATCTACGCGTACTTCATGATTAGATAGTTGATTTGACAATTCTGCCGAAGGTTTGTTTGAGTTGATATCGCTATGAAACTCTTAATTATAATAAAGTGACTCTTTCCAAACACAACCATACATAGAAGTATCCGATTGTATTAAAAATAGCAGCGTCGTACACATTTACAAAATGTGTTGCGCAAACTTCGCATATGCGATGTTAGCACCATACCGCGACTTTTATACATCGCATATGCACTTGGAGGGTTGAGCTATTGGCTCCGGTTCTACGGACTTCTTTTACCGCACTTCAGAATACAATGTGTATAAATACAATCTTTTAAAACTTTAGAGACAAAAGAGCAAAATATAGTAGAAGAATTTTGTAGTAAACTTACCGTCAAAATGAAAGAAATGATTGGGTCTAGGCCTGTTGGGTTGGAGCGGCACAGGTTCGCTGTGTTGGTTATTGGGAGAGTTCAGGCTGTGAATGCTAAGAGCCAGTCTGCACGTTGGACAAGAGGTGTCTTGCTCTAGCCAAGACTGCAGACAGGAGCTGAAAACAAACATTGGGCTTTATTTAATTATTTGTACGAGAGATAAAGAGGGAGTTAGTATCTGGAGTTGTCAGGAAGCTTTAGGTTTCAAGGCAGTGAAGTGTAAGCGTCGAGACATGAGCCACATTCCTCTACTAACGCAGCTGTACTATGGTTACCGATTCATACCTACTGACAAATGGTGGTATTTTTTCTTTGAACGTAATTTTTTCGATTGTAAATCCCGATAAAATTCCGGATTTTGGGTAAAAATATAGTCCGACAGGATCGTACTTAAGAGTGTGCTCCTTTTATTTTGTTCCGAGGTCCTCACGGAAATAATGTTTCCGGAAAGCCTGGGACGGTTGCCAAAATGGATTTACTTTTTAAAAACAATGTTGCGGATGGAGAACTCGAAAAGATAAGTGTTGCGAACATTGATGTGCGCGCCATTTGGTGTCAGTCGATGCTAACTCACCAAACGGTGTGCACGTCAATGTTCGCGATACAACAGTGCGCATTGAACTTTAACTATCTCCAAGCAGAGTGAATATGTGTTGTTTATATGTTGTTTTGTGTTTGTAATATTTTTATACAACCTGATGATAGACAGTTAGGTCCGAAATTGCAATTGTTTTTTAGATAGAAAAACCAACAAGGATCACTGACGTGAATAAAAAAAATCACTTATAATTAATTAATATTATAAAATATTGATCCGTGGCTAAAATGATTGAATCTAAAATGTATAACATTGTTAATTTTTTTGTATGATGGAAAGTCATTTATGTAAATCAAGAATAAGACTGGGCCCAGTATCGACCCCCGAGGGACACCATGTTATAGCTTTATACCCCCAAAACACCAGCAACCTCAACATGCTGAACTCGGTCGAACAATCCATTTCAGTGAAACACCCCTTACACCCGAAAATTCCAATTTATTAAAAAGTATTTGAAAATCAACACAGTCGAAAGCCAAGCTAAGATCAAGGACGACATCGATGGTCTGTTCCTTTTTTTTGTAACACTGGAAAAATGGTGTCCGTTTTTATAATAAAACATATTTTGTACCTAAGCCTTCGAGCATTTAGAAAAAAACTTTGACCTTCTTTGTAGAAAAATAAAGACGAATCGGGACTCGTTAATTGACCAGAATATAACGTCACTAGTGGTTTGTTTTATTAGACAACTTGGCTTGTACATTGATTGATTGTGAAAGCTAAACTTGTCCTAGGTAACAACGTTGCATAACTCAAAACTGGTTCGTCTAGTAGGTGACAAAGCAAAATGAAGTTAGACACATTTGCATAGAACATTTTATATTTAGTAGGTTGAGTCATAATCTGTCCTGTCTTAGTAGGATTAAAGTAATTTGACAAAATTAATTTGCATTAATATACAAGTTGGTAAAGTTCGACTTTACTAAAAAGGCTTTATTACTATAGTTAAGTCAAGCCAGTTTTAGTATTATTAAACTAATCTTTTCGAGTATTTTTATATGAAATTCTAAAACAGTAACTTTCTTGGGAAACTTTACTGGAAAGTCTTTAACCCTGAAAGTGAGTAGTCATAGCGCTTAGCCTTGGTCTAACTTACTACAACTCTACTCGTATTGAATATTCCACCTAATAAAAATCATCCAATCGCAATAAAACAAAAACTGTTGGAAAGGAAATGATATAGACTTAAATTTTTGTGTTTACAAATTTGTTCTAAAACGTATATTTACATATGTAATCATCGTTTTAAAATTGTAGTTTTCTAAATTAATTTACAAGAAAGCAATGGGAAAGTAATCAAATGTACCACTTCTCTAAGGCTCAATATCGGGACAGAAATATTTTGACAATAATAAAAAGATACCTTTAGATTTGTCAAGATTTGAATTTTCTAAAACTGCCAACCAATCAGACGTCACTCTTATAGTTTCGAAAATATAAAGGTTTCTGTAAACCCTTGCAATTGGACAGTTTTTAACCAATGAAACAGCACATTTTGGATTCATTATACCTGTTACAATTCGATGTATATGAACATTTCTTGTTTCTTGAGTTAATAACTTTGTAAAGTTTACATCAATCAATTTTCTACTTGCATATACGTATGAATTCTTTGAACCTTTCTCTACAAAAACGCTGTGGAACGCTTTTGGATTGGTTTATAATTACTTTATTTGCTAAATTTTTGTAAATATATGCTTACACACGTACCGAAATGGCTTGGCATTGCAAAAAATAAGCATGTACAGTTTAAGGGTTCAATTATTCCAATTAAATGACAGTTGAAGATATTTAAAAACGCTGATCTTGAAAATGGACGACAATTATATTGTTACCTAACATTGACTTCCGATTCAATCAGCCGTTTCGCATATTCATTTCATAAAATATTTAGTTAGTACAAAAAACTATTACTTACTTGTGGAACAGATGAGTGCAAGGGAGTTTCCTCGCAGATTCCATTTTTTCCCAACAGATAGCACAGTTATCAGAATTTTCAGCAAGTTCTTTGGTAGATGCCATAGGATAGCTTAATGAAAAGAAAACACGAATGTAAAACTTTCATTCCTTAAAACATCGTATATATTAATATTATAAAAATAGATAGTGATTGTTCAAAAAAAGATTATTGGTACTTGACCAACTTAATGATTATTGTATTTTTGGAAAGGTCATTTTAAGTTCTGCAAAAATAAATAATAAAAAATGTTCTCCCAAAATTTGCAGAATAACAGAAAAACTACCAAATTTATTGATGTAATTCATTCACTGTCAAATCTGCTGACTGAAATACAATGATTATTTTTCATTGTTATTTTAGATTATGGGTGGATAGATACACCTGCAGGTGTTAAGGTACCGTTCTGCAACACGTGACAGAGACTGACGACCGAGACAGGCGACAGATTGTCGACACAGAGAATGGTCGCTTCGAGACTCCTACATGAGTAATTATATGAAGATCATTCCGCAGCCCCAGACAGAAGCGTGCGACAGTCAAGGTCGCTAATCTTTGTCTCGCCAGACCGCTTTTGAAGCAGTATTGAGGGGCGCTGTCCCGCAGAATTTGTACATTTCATACCATTTTGAGTTTATTTCTCGACATGCGCTGTCCGTATTCTAGCGCATTAGCCTAGAAGCAGTCTCGATGAACTTGTCTTCGATGAAAGCATTTTTCTCTAAAAATAATCATCCGATTCGTATGAAATTTAAAATACTCATAAGCAGTATATGTATAAATATAATATCTACGATAATTTTAAACTAAATAGGCCAGCAACTTTATGAACGCATAATTATCAATGAATATGTTATTATTAAAAATAGTGTTTTTAAAATATAAAAATATTCATCCGATTCGTTTGAAATTTATAAAACATATACATAGGTAAATAATTAATATATACATATAGGCCTTGTATAAAAATATTAAAAATCTACGACAAATATTTTAAACACACAGGCCATCAATTTTAAAATTCTAGGCCTCTTTTTATGGTCTAACTTTAATATGGCACAACACAGTAGGGTTAAACTTTACTATTATACCCCGAAATAAAAACTTTATTATCTCATTGACCATTTGTATTTTATTTTGACTATCTTGATTAATTATTACGTCAATTAAGTTATATTTATATTTTGTTCTGGGCTTGCAGAGACCATCATATGTTTTGATTAATAATAAATAGACCATATAAAATTGCAAATAATTGATGCTCGGAGTGCCAACCAGACCAATGTTAATGATTTTAATTTACAAATTATGAAATTTTAATTTTTGATACAACTAATTTGAAAATCCTAAACAAAAAATGTTGTTTCTTAACAAAATCTTCTGAATTTCTGATATAACAACTGCTACTTCGGACTAGGTGACGCGTGTGTCAATCACATATTTAAATTATAGAGCGATAAAGTTAGGTGTCTCGGGCTCGCTTCCTAATTGACTGCCTCAGTCGTCTGTCTCTGTCACTTGTTGTGGAACGGTACCTTTCCAATATAAAAGTCAAAACTAAATTTTTTAAACAACTAAAATTACTTTATTGTAAATAAATTAACTAAAAAAAGTATACAACAATATATAAACTTATATTAACAATAAAACAACTTTATTTAAAAAATATATATATTAAGAGTTTCCAATACCAGAACAAAACACTCCCAAACAGTCCTCTTCAATATAACTTGTCTTTCAT
>JAGFPH010006214.1:39974-56089 GCA_018207615.1 Philaenus spumarius
AACAAAACACTCCCAAACAGTCCTCTTCAATATAACTTGTCTTTCATCGAATTTTAAAGGTAATCTTTTGTAATTTGCACAGGAAATCTTTTATGAACATCTAAATTATAATTTGTAGATGACTAAAACGGCAAATTATAAATTCTTACTAAAGAAGTTTGCTTATAAACAGGACGAAAGAAATGATTTTCAGTCGAGTCACTTGAAAACAGAAAAACAACGGGGCGAATTTTGCTGCCCACCGAATTGGAGCTTTCTGCTGATTTAAATGTCGTGTGCACATGACGGGAATCATAAATAAGACCGTCATCAGTAAAAACATAAGTGGGTGATATTCTAGTTCCGCTCGAGCGTGTTACCGGTACCAATGCGCAATATCATAGGCCAAGTTTCTGAACACGATGCATTTACACGATTGGTATTGCACACCCAAAAATAAACACTTTATTTGTTATTTGGGTTTTGAATATGTTTCCTAAAAAAAATAGTTCAACACCACATTTTATTTACAATGAATTGGGAAATTATATATGTTAAATGTGTTTCAACAGGTTTTGTAAATAATTTCTAGCTAGTCATCTTTCTCCAGTTTAATTAACCTTAGATTAGAATCAAGGTCAGATATGAATCTGATGAGAAAACGACTCCTGATAATGACAAGATATGCTCAATTTTATGTTAAAATTGGTCTGTTATAGATAAAACGCACTGGTATAAATAAAGCCAACAGTTATCTGCTCAATTTGTAAAAATAAAATAATAAACATACAATATCAGTAACATCCAATTTTATTTACTGCAAAAAATGATGACAACAGCGATATATAAATGGTTTCAGCTTAAACATTCATCTTATGGGCGATGAATCTATTTGGCCTTATGATAGCTGATGTAGGGGAAGCGGAGTATTCGGGAGGATAAATACTAGTTCGTATTACTACTTCTATAAATGTAATAAGTAATATAAGGTCAATGAAAAAGAATGACTGAAACAATGAAATAATTCGACCACGCTGCTGAACCGCTGACGTGAGTTGAGCAAATTTCCAAAATTAAGTTTATAGGCCTATGTTTTAGGGTTTCAACCAACAATTTGGGAAATAGGTGTATTCACGACGGTGCTGAATAGCTGCAAAATGGTTCACACGTCATTCCGCATATTGGGAGTATCTTCAATGCACAAAGCATTGTGTGCTTTGCACGCCAACCCCCGAAATTGTGAGTATCTTCAACACACAAAGCATTGCGTGCTTCGCTCGCCAACCCCCGTATTGGGAGTATCTTCAACACACATAGCATTGCGTGCTTCGCATGCCAACCCCATGGTGGAATCCACCACATGGCTTTGAACCGGGTACTTGTATGGTGTTTTACGTTTTAATCGATTTGGGGGGAACCTAGCGAGCTATCAGGTCGCTTAAAAAAACAAAATGTGCAGAATAACATCCTACATTTAAATTTGTAGAAAAAACTCAAAAACAAATTCACTCGCGAAGGAAAATCTAAAAAAATAGGTAAGAAAACGTGCTTCTGATTGTTGCATTTTTTGGCTACCGAACTCGTCCGAGCGACATAGACAAACAACATGTGTACCAAATTTGAACTAAATCGGTCTTAGAATGCGGCCGCTAGGGTGCGAACACATATATACATACATGATCGGTGCTCATTTGCTACTCCCGACCTTAGGTCTTACCATAAGGGCCACTGCAATAGCTCATTTTTCCAATGGAAATTCGCTAATAATGAACTTACAAATTTTCTCGTTACCATAATCACAACTGTAGCTACACAACCTCTAACGAAGCACAACAGAAATTTACTGTATGAAAATAAATTTCCAACTTTCCCTTTCATTTTGTTTTAAGGCCGAAATCGCCACACTATTTTCACCTCACTTGAAGGGTAGCATTTTTTTTTATACAAAAAATTCTTATACGATGATCTTGAACAGCGATACAATAATGTTGTACGAACAACTAACCTCTGTTGCATGTGGTAGAGGACCCACAGGTAGTTACGGTGCTTCTTGATGCGTCGTTGTATCTCGTGTATAAGATATCGCAGGTGCATACAGATCACGAGCGATGCCATGGACAAGAAGATGTTACTCCAGAGCAGCATGTGGACGTGGTGGAGCAGTTCAATAAACAAAGCACCGAGTTCAAAGAACAGTTCTGTGTAGTAAGCGAGAGCGCCTCTCTTTTCCCATACGCGTCCTTCGCCTCCTCGTACGTCGTACACGTGCAGGGCGTACCTCAGCAGTGTGTGCAGTGTACGTACTTTCAACAGTACACACTAAAACATAAAAGTTAATATTGTATAAAGTACAGGTTTAAACATTAAGTTTTGCTACACCAATTTATAGGTCAGGCCTATTAGAGTTTTACCCATATCTCGGGTATGCTTTGATAAAAGTAAAAATACCATTTTTTATTGTATTCTATAACATTTAAATTCAACATTTTTTGTGGATGACATTTTGGAACTGTTTTTGAAAACAACAAAATATTATAATAATACGATCTACAAAATGGTTACCAGAGGAAGTATCAAGTAATTTCACACTTATTATTATAATATACATACATTTTTATATTTATTTTAACTCTTAATAAATCTGCTCCCAAAAACTTTTCCGTGTAATTTCAAATCACAGTGTATTTTATAAAGGGTGTTTCAAAAATGTGGACAAATAATTCACTTACATGTTTATTGTATCATTTACTCCGTTTTATGACTAGTCGATATTTTTTTTTTTTTTTACTAAATAATTTTTATCTATAAAACTGTTTAAGAAATAAAATTTAAACATCTGGTGTGCACATCACACAACTTTCCTTACCAAAATAGATGCTGTATCAATTATCAAATTTCTCGAGCGAGAGATTGATGATACCATTTTCGAGTTAATAATTTAAATGTTTGTGAGAAAGTATGTGCCAGTTTCTGGTACCGTTTATTTTATTTTTATATTCATTACCATAGCAACTTGACTTAAATATTTATATCATTTTATAATTCTTCAAAAAAATGCGGTACTAACTTCAAAACGGTTAATCCCACGGACCTGATTTTGGTCTCAATCGATTTCTAATCTCACAAAATGTCAAATTTGATACCAAATACGGCTAGTTTAAAAAAAGACATTTTTACCCCCAAAAACGCCCTTTTTGGGGGCAATTTTTGAAAAAATGGAAAAAGTTGAGTGGGGTATCGTTTTTGACATTATTTTGGACGCTGAATCGAATGAGGCCATTTTCAAGTCGATAGGACCAGCCATTTCAGAGATAAAAACAAAATAACTTGGTTTTTTGTAATAACTTTTTTCAACGAATTTTTAACGGTCTTTCGCGTACATAGGGTGTTAAGGGGGTCGGAGTAGAGTATGTTAGCAAAGTTTAATCAAAATCGTTAGAGGGAATTTGGAGTAAATACCAAAAATGTGCTAAAAACTGCTCCCACGGTAAGACACCACCTCCGATTTGCTTCAAATTTACATGGGTTTAATTGTTTACATGTTTGAAGATATCCTGTAAATTTCAATTCGATCCGTCCAGCCGTTTGCCCTGTGCACTCCGGACACACACACACACACACACAGACACACACACACACAGACAGACCAATTGCCAAAAATGCATTTTTTGGACTCAGGGGGCCTTGAAACGTAAAGATATTATGAAAACTCGACATCGAATTTTTGGGTCGATCGCAATACTTACCTTACCTAGTATAGGGTAAGGAAAGTAAAAAACAGTTTTCTATTACTTATTAAATAAACGGTACCAGGAACTGGCACACACTTTCTCACAAACATATTTAAATTATTTAAACAAATTCACTGTGACTTTATAATTGTGGGTGGGGTAGGAGAGGTGATTTATTAAAGTAGGAGATTAACTAATAAATATAATTTTCAAAATCTAGAGAGAAAACTATTCGATCGATTTCAAACAAATTTACATCAAACACATCAATTAGGCCTACCGGGCAAGACGGTCGTATGACCATTGCCCTCTTAATGCGAGTTAGGAAGGTTTTGTTTATGGTTTCATATGAATAAAGCATATTTTCATTTCATTTCATTTCATCAATTAGGCCTGTATAGATGCAAGAAAAAAGGTTTTGAAAAATTTTGAAAAACAACCCCCTTTATGGCCAAAAATCCCCAAAAATCAGTTATTATTATTAGCTAAACGAGAATTTTTAAAAAGATGCAGTTTTTGCATATGGTAGGGTACGTTAAAGGCTACAAATAAGCCAAATTTTATCAAAATCGTTAGAGCCGTTTTTTATAAATAATAATAACTGTTTTTTTTTTTTGCTAAAAAGGGGATTGTTTTTCAGAACCGTTTTTCGTGAACCTATATAGGCCTACTTGACATGTCTGATTTGGCAAATATGTTTGAAATCGATCGAATAGTTTTTGCTCTAGCTTTGTATACATACAGACAGACATTTTGTAAAAACCACTTTTTTTGGACTCAGGAGGTCCTAAAACGGATATTTCCACAAAAATCTGAACATCGATTGTTTTTGCGATCACTATACTTTCTCTATACTATAGTATAGTGAGAAAGTAAAACATCAACAGTAAAATGGTAAATAGTTCAAAAAATCCTTTGCTAAGTAAGCCTACTGTATGTAAAGTGGTATAGCCTAAAACTGGCTATCCATGTTTTAATATACTTGAACAATATATATTTTAATTTTCATAAATCATATAGCCTTTATCTCTATACTAGTAGACAAATTTCTGCCACCGGTTTGCTAAAACTATCATAAACATATGCAACTGATTTGGTGTTTTCTAACACCATTGTTTTTTTGTAAAAATATATAAATTTCCATCGACATCGCACTAAAAAAAGTTATTTTTGAATAAAATGATTTAAAAAATTCATAAAGTGTAACTTGCAGGAATGACTCTTCTCTTTTAGCATATGTGTGTGGAAGAAATGTTAGCAATTGAAAGATTTCAAATCTAATCAACAACAGCATATTTCTATATATTAAAGTTTTCTTACAGTAAGAGTTTTAACTTTAGTGGACGTGCCCAGTCGTCAAGCTAAAGTCTGAAGTTATTTCTACTTTTCTTTGCTTATGTACTGTTTATGTTTACAAATTAAGTAGACCATTATGTAGATTTATTTTGAAAGGTAGATTTTACTTTGATAGTGTAGTTGCTCTTTTTATATATGCGATTAAACTATAAAACTACTAATCCAATTAAAACAAAAACTTTTAACAATGTGTTAAGTAAAATGAGTTACATGAGCAGTTGGATCTGATCTCGAAGTTAAGGAATGAATACAGTGTGACAAAAAAAAGTATCGGAACGGCTAGATTTATCAGCTTCTACCAAAGGTAGAAAAATGTTTAAACTCTCATTTTAAAGGATTGTTTATTTTGAATAACTACGTGATAATATCAGCCATTTGTCCAATATGGGGGGGGGGGGGCAAACTTTAAGACGTTTAACAAAAACCTCCATTTTGTATTACCTTATAGCATTTTATACTAATTTTAATACCTTCTATTCTTTTAAAACTCAACCGATTTAAATTTAAATTGGACTTTAAATTTTGATTTTTCTATTTTTGAAAAGCTACAGTAACTTGGGGGTACAAGCTAGAAAATAATTCCCATTGAAAAAACAATTTGAAATGGTTTGTTTTATCAAGTCAGACTATAAAAAGTACTCATTTAAAAAAAAAAAAATAATAATTTTAATGGCTGTAGTCAGTTTTTAAGTTTTTCACCGATAGCCTGGCTAAAATGATTACAGTAGAGTTCCGGTATTTCGAGTTGAATGGGACCGAGAGTACCTCGGATTGTGAAAAACTCGAATTACACAGAATATGTAGAGTTAAGATAAAACTACTATTTATAATACTCGTATCTCCGAAAAAATTGAAGTTTTATTAAATATACATTGTTTTGTATTGAACACTGGCGTAAAAAAAGTAATTTTATACACAGTAAAAAATATAAACTTGCTTATTAAAGAAATCATAATAAGTTGTAAACGTTGTTTAACTACACTGCAATGCTTACGAGCTACGAAGTCACGTCAGGGGGATACGGCAGTGCCGGGAAAAGTTTGTTTCGATGTTATTTTTGTATATACAGCAGAACTTGGATAATTCGAACGTCTTTAATTCGAAACTACCGTTAATTCGAAGTTTCGGTTTGGTCCCTTGAACTTTATATGATATCAACGTAAAAACATTATGGATAATTCGAAGTTTTTTTTCAACACTAAAAATAAAATCTTGTGTTGTGAAAATGATCGCTGGATAAATAGGTCTCTGTCTGGTTGAAGGGGACTGGACATAGGGGGTAGGACGAACACGTATTGTAATTCTAGATGCGGTACCAATTTTCAAGAATTTTGCCTTCCGAGAATTTTTCTAGGTACCGATACTGTAGTTTGTCATTGATGCTCTGCCCAATCTCTGTCTGTTGTTAAATCTCGACAAAACCTTTTGTAAACAGAACAGAACAATCATAAAAAAAAAATGTTAAGCATTTATACCGGCGACTTATATTGTACAAACGCTCTTGACAGATTAATTGGAAAACAAAAATTTAAAGATCGGTATCCTTCAAGCAGCAAGAATGTGTCACAGTGCATGGTCACATTGAATGCTATTTGTGGCTCGAATTACACGGAACCTCGGGTTATCGAGACTCGAATTACCGGGGCTCTACTGTATTATGTTTTTAATTTAATTTGTACGTTGTGCATTGATAAAACAAGTAATTACAAGCATCTTTTGAATGGCAAATATTTTTAAGTTTCTATCCGTAAGTTGCTGTAGCTTCTCAAAAATCAAAATTTTACGTTCAATTTATATGGAAAAGGTTGAGGTTAAAATAAAATGCAAAGAATAAAGTCTTAAAAAAACGTATAAAATCTGTATTGTAAAAGTAGCTGATGTTATCACAATTTGAACTCCACCAAGTTATTCAAAATAGACAATACTTTGAAATGAGAGGTTAAAACATTTTTCTATCTTTGTTAGTAGTCGAGAAATTCAGCCGTTCCGATACTCTTTTGACACACTGCACGTGTGGTAACTATAAAAAATGTAAAATTAAAACCTATAAATAAAGTAAATAATTGTGACTCGATGTGGTACTCGCATACTCAAAATAAAGATGGAGATTTTTAGACGTACCATTTCACTTAGCAGAAAATAGCACTCGGAAGTTTAAATATTTATATCAGTTTAGACAAATTACTTTTAATTTTAACACAGGCGAAGCAGGTTACTACGGCTAATCAGTACTAAAGCTATTTATATAAATAAGCCAAGATTGTGTTACCTCTGCAGCCATGAAAGCAAAGGTATTTAGACCAGCACTGAAGAATCCCACTGCGACACAGACGAGGAACATCAATCCAGACAGTACTAGTATAGCTAATAGAAGTGCGACCAGTCTCACATGTGACCATCCCGGAGTTGTTGGTGAAAAGGATAACTGAAAAACCAAAAGCGAGTTAGACTTCCCAAAAGTCGAACCAAATTGATGTTAACAACAACAGGATATACATTTAACGTACTAAACTAATCACCAAACAAATAACATAACCAAGACGTGAATCAACTCACTATAAAAAATAGAGTGCATACGTATGTCCGTACATGAGTAGATAAGTGCATGTGCAGCATTCTCTTGTGAAATAACTATTATTTTAAAGACATACGTTACATTATCGAGCAGCTGTCAACAATAAACACCACTTCAGAAATAAAACAGCTGATTTTGCTCATTATCTATACTAATATTATAAAGAGGTCAAATTTGTTTGTTTGCATGTAGTGGGAATCTCTGGAACTACTGAACTGATTGAAAACATAGTTTCACTAGTAAAAAGCTACACTATCCCTGAGTAACACAGGCTATAATTCATTTTGATCAAAACATTATTTATTTCAATATTTGTAAATTTAATCGGAAAAAATCTTAGGTTAGGTATAGACTTATGAATTACCATTGCAACCAATTGAATAAAATAACAGATAAAACAGCTGTTTGCTATAATATTTCCATTAACACCTGACTTCACACTTTGAAGCAACTATTTGTATTTCTAACTTTTAGGTTAGGTTATTATTAAAGTACAGACCTGAGCCTTGCTGGTTCTTTTAACCTTTATTTTAATTGCTGTTATAAAATATACGAAATAATTTGATTTGAACATTTAACATTATTTACCATCTTAGCTTTGGGGTTATTAATCCTACACCTTTATTATAAAGAAAACATAACACGGTTATTTATGTCTATAGAAGGTTCCAACGGTGTTGGCGAGCGGAGCACGCTGGGGTTTCCCCTAGCCTGTAATACTTTAACCAAACCTAGCCTAGATTATACTTTGGGGTTATGTTTGCAAGTTTATAATTTCAGTCAAAACAAACGTCTTATAATGTTTGGATGGTCGTTGTTTTTACATATGAGTTGTAAAACTAATGTAGGCTCTAATACGCTATGTGGTCGGCTTTGAGGTTATAAATCGTTGAAAATGTATGCATTTTACAATCCTTTTTGTTTACTTCATGCTTGCTTGACAGTCTAAAATTAACTTAGGCCTACAAACATAAACTACCAGGTGTCTTAAAAGTCCCAAACTCCCCCTTTAACTTTTGTGTTTGTTAAAACAAACAAATATCCTTTGGGGAACGATACCAACTTAGCCCAAAGTATCTTTTGAAGTAATCGGAAATTTTGAGTGTCCCCTAAAAATGAGGGATTTTGGGGGCAACTCAAAAGTTTTAAATAGAAAGTATGGTCATGTGATACCTCATTTTAAAGGTATATTTAAGACTAGGAAAATGACATACAGAAAATAGAAATCGGACCAACCAAAACAAAATGGTGGCCCTGAACGTGTTTAAATAAATCGACATCAAGTTGCTAATATCTCGAAAAGGAAGAGTTTTTAGAAAAAATTTCAAGAGACAAAAAAATTTTATTTCAAAGTGCTTAACCTAATATATTGCTTTCAAATCGATTTCGTAAATTTTAAATCGACTCCTACATCTTGTGTTAAAACATATACCCAAAACGTAATTCAACCAAATATTGCAATCTGTATTAGCATTATGCAATACAGTTTGATGTTGATGTTATAAAGAAACTCTTAATAAAAGCTCCACTTTCACTACATGAAGGCTAATCACTCTAGTCAATGATACAGCAATGTACTACAAGTTTAATTGCACTATTAACTATGAATCAACATTAGTTTTATGACTGCATACTTTGATTGTTTTAAAATGAATCGATCCATTGGAGTAATCTACAGTTTCAATGCAATAAAATCATGCTGTAAAACAACTTACAAAACAATTTAGATTTATTAGACTTAATCTTGTAACTTTGTCTAAAAATATGTTTTGCACTAAACTTAAAATTATTCCCTTACAAGCTACTACAAACATTTTTTTTTATAAATAAAGTTAATTCAATGCAATTACTAAAAAAATACACTTCTTAATAAAGTAAAACTACAATTATCCGAAATCCAAATATCAGAATCGTTTTCAGAATTTCAGAAAAAAAAATTAAGATGGCAACATACTGCCATTTGCAAAATAATAATTCTGTCTATGCGCGCTATTGCACATAGGCTTAAATTGGCGTGAGAAGCACGCAAAACTGTGTATTGAAAATTCTCCTAATACGGGGGTTGGCATGCGAAGAACGCAATGCATTGTGTATTGAAAATACTCCCAAAATGCGGGTTGGCGTGCGAAGCACGCAATGTATTGTGTATTAAAAATACTCCCAATACAGGGGTTGGCATGCAATGCACTGTGCGTCGGCCGCTTCTCATAGTGTTCAGCGTCAAGCTCTCATGTGCGTCCTTAGCAGTGAACGTGTTAATCCGATGATAATACTCAAACGTTAAAGTTATAAAACGTGTATACGCGACCACAGGATGTGCGGATAGTTTACTCCAGTCGCGTAAACGCGAAGCCAATCGCGAAAAGATTCAAATAGACCCTTTTGTCAGGAAAAATCCAATTTTCCAAATTTTTGATTATCCAAATGGTTTCCGGTCCCAATTGATTCGGATAACTGGAGTTCTACTTAAAATTGTCATCCTCAAAACTGGTAAAAAATAATCACTAAAATTAATGTGAACCACTCAAAAGTTTTCGTATGCTAGAAATTATTTAGAGAAATTTGGTTTTTGGAGGTTTAATAATGAACGGATTTATAAATTATATTATTCATTTAAACAAAATACTGTTAACAGTTTCATAAAAGCTTCATTTTTTTCGTTAAAATAATTGATTACAGATTTTTCCAATTGAATGAATAATTAGTAACTGTTTGAGATGTGAAAATTAACCTCCCTTAATAAATAATTACTTTCAACGGAGAGTTTAAGAATACACGGAAAAAGTTTTCTTATAAGCACTATTTTTCTCGTAGGATATTTATCTGGGAAATGAAAACAACTTTTCAGGGGTTGAAGAACCATGTAGTATCTAAAGTGTGTCAATTTGTGAAATTATACGAGATATTAAGTTTCACAATGGAGATCTATTCTTTTTCAAAGAAAATATTTTGAGGATTTATTTGCAAGGACAACGAACCTCATGGTATCACGATTAATCAACCACAGTAGTGAAAAGGTAAAATCATAACAGATTCTATACAGGGTGACCATTTTAACTGCATTTCCTCTACAGTAGCATGCTCACATCGTTATAAATACATGAGTCCAAGTGAAGTGTGTTTTGTTGCCCTTGACAGTAATTATGGTGAAGAAAGAGCAATATATTTGTACAACGGGTTTTGTAAAGCTTGCTTTTCAGGTATTTCCAAAGAAAGAAATCCATCGGCTACAAGTTACTAAAAAATAGGTGAAGCCCCCATTTATTGTTTCTCTACAACTTGTACTTTTCAAGATCACAATGGTCGCCCAGTTAAAGCGTACACTCGGTATACACAATACTATCTTCTATCCCGACTTCGCTTCATTAATTATTTTGGGCGATGAAATAAAAAGAACGAATTAAATAAAAATTATAGTTTAAAAAAAAAGAAAATAAGTTTTATGATTAAAGTGTGGGGTAACAAGTGTATACACAAGGCCAAACAGAAATTGAAATAATTATCTAAAAAGTGTCCGGCACAAACTGTAAAAAATATCAAGTACATGATCTTGAACTAGACCCAAGACAAATCTTCAGGGATAAAAATATGCACCAAGACTTTGAAAGGTGAACGAAAAGCTCTTAAAGGTAAAAGTATAACAAGGGAAAGATTAGAACAGTGGAAGTATAGATGGTCCGAAGCATGGGCACCCATACCTATGGGCAGAGGGGGGACCATGCGCCCCTAGCTCCCAGGGAAAGGAAAATATGTATATTATTAATTATAGTCAGGTATTTTGCTTTAAAGAGATCAGCACTCAAATATGTTTTAAATGTTATGTTCCGTTTGATTTTACATATACTTATTTTATTTTTTACAAGAGTTCAAGCATGAGCTGCTGGGTCACTACTTCATGCGGCCTCTAGGAGTGTTATAGGTCTTTGTGTATTCACTGACGGTGTACAGACTCAATGCTGTGTGGGTTAATAATCACCTGAACAGCCACTTTGGCTTCCCAAATTTTGAAAGTTTTCTTGGGGAGGTCAAAAATATCCCTGGACTCCTTTTGCCGAAGGAGGGGAGGGTACTCCTTAACACGTTCACTGCTACGCAAACTTCTTATTTCCTATGCTAGGAGCTGGCCTGTAATTTTTACTTTCTCCGCCCTATACGTAGTATATGGAGAAAGTATTGTTTTCGTAAAAATGTTCGAATTTGAATTTTCAGTTGAATTACCTGTTTTGGTGCTCCCAGAACCCCAAAAAATGGTTTAGTGCAATTATCTGTGTTGGTGCTTCCTGAACCCAAAAATATTTTTAGTGGAATTTTTTGTTTTGGTGCTCCCTGAACCCAAAAAAGTGTTTTTAGAGTGGTGTCTGTCTGTCAGTCTGTCTGTATGTATACACGACCAGAGAGGACACTATTGGTCCGATTTTCATGAAATTTGGTATGTAGGTACTAAACCCTAATATCTCCAGGCGTTTTTTCATTTTTTCGAATTTTTAATTTTTAAGGGTAATTTACCCCTAAAAACCCATAAAAAACGACAAAAATGCAAATTTCTCAAAAACGGCTCTAACGATTTTGATCAAATTTTCAGTATTTATAGTGCTTAAGATGCCAAACAAAATGACACCACCCGCTTTTATCAAAACTTCGGCGTTTTATAATTATCGGGAAATGTTTAAAAATAAACAAGTTTGTGTTGTCAATCTAGCATCGCGGCAGCGGCCGCACGGGGTAGCGAGCACGGCCAATAATTCAAAGGACGCCCGATCGAATCCCGCCTGGGACAATAATTTTTTTATACGATTGACGTAGGTAGAATATTATTTTTTTGTTTTGTTCTAAAAAGTAATAAATAAAATGATTGAAAACAATATTATTTTGACTACAGTAAGTTGGGAGAAAGTTTGTGTCAGTTAACTGATACCGTTTATTTATATTTATAGTCTAAGTGAGTAGAAATTACTTTATTTTTTAAACCTTTCTACGTAATAATCACTAATATTTTAAAGTGGACGCACATGTGCGTCCATAGCATATAGGCTTACAATTGGCGTGCAAAGAACGCAATGCACTGTGTATTGAAACTGCCCCAAATACGGGGGTTGGCGTGCGAAGCACACAATGCACCGTATGTTGAAAATACTCCCAATAAAAGTTGTGTAGAACCTCCACTACATCATTACATAATTTAATTGGAAACATTCTATCAAATTTATCATGACATGTGCCTTTCTGAGAGGGAGAAATTAAATTTGTTGATAATACAAATCGAAGATCTGTATGTTTTCAGAGCATATACATTTTTGAGGTGATTTCCTAAAAAATCCAAGATTGCATTATAATTAACTAGCTGACCCGTACGGCGTTGCCAGTGGTGGTTGGTATTTTCAGTTTTTTTAACGTAATTGTATTCTTTTTAAGTGTTCAGTCAGTGAGTGGTATTTGGCTTTTATAAATATAGATCTTAAATAATAAAAGCACTATTGTCATAATGATAAAAGATCTGAAATTATGATTTTAGTAACTTTAATCCCCCCAAACCCCTCCTAAAATTTCGAAATTTTTCATACCCTTTCTTAGTGAGCACCTATGGCCCTAGAGGAAGCTACATACCAAATTTAATTCCAATCCGTTCGGTAGTTTTGAAGAAATCGTGATTTAATAAATTTGATATCCCAACCCCCTAAAATTTCGAATTTTTTCAAACCCTTTCTTAGTAAGCACCTATGGCTCTAGAGGAAGCTACTTACCAAATTTCATTCAAATCTGTTCGGTAGTTTTGAGAAAACCTTGATGAGTGATTTAGTGAGTGAGTGAGTGGTATTTCGCTTTTATATATATAGATAAACAATTAGTAAGCACCTATGGTCCTAGAGGAAGCTACATACCAAATTTCATTCCAATCCGTTCGATAGTTTTGAAGAAGTCATTTTTTAATAACTTTGATCCTCCCAAACCCCCCCTAAAATTTCGAATTTTTTCAAACCCTTTCTTAGTGAGCACCTATGGCCCAAGAGGAAGCTACATACCAAATTTCATTCCAATCCGTTCGGTAGTTTTTGAGAAATCGTGATGAGTGAGTCAGTGGGTTTTGGCTTTTATATATATAGACAAGTTTAAAAAACTGATTTGAACAAGTTGCTCATTACAATATTAACACAAAAAGCAATTGAAACATACTTACATATTCAAATCTATCTTTGCAAAGTTGTGCTAAAAGATGGAGCGATCCGAGCAGGGTAAACCAAGCACACCACATAACAACTTCATCCATGTATTGTACATTGATGACACCGAATACAAATATAAACTTGTAGAAGACGAAGTTCCAGAATTTGTCTTTAAGGTGTTGCTGTTCAGACACTCTGAGTTCTCCAAACACTAGGCGTTGAATAAATTTACCCAGAAGTATCAAAGTGCAATAGGCTGCGTTGATGAGAGTCTGTGAAAACAAAACAAACAAAATTAATTAAACATAAAAAACAAATAAGGCAGACTTTTTAGACATTTACAAAAAATTATTCAAAATGTTTTCATATTTAAATGTTCAGATAACGTAACAATTAAAGGCTCTAAAGTGTGAATGTGTTTTCAGATTCTTATAAATTTTCATTCCGGGGCATGAAAGTTTCATTGAATAGTGAACTACTTTTTTAAAGTTAAATAGTAAAACATACACTTCTACTCTATAATTATAAAAAAACGGAGCTGAAATATGCAACAACTTTAGATGGTATCATATTTGATCAGTGGTCGAAGTGTGGTGGTGGTTTGCTGTCGTAGCTCTGGATGAGAACGTTTACTGTAGTGTGCGAGTAAATCGACTGCGTAGTGGGAGAATTTAGCTATTCTGGTATTAACAATCAGTTATAGCAGATAAATTAACCCAGCTTCAATAAATCTAAACAGTTTTATTTTAGACCTGGCACTTTGAACTAACTTTTGGTATAAAATATATTTGACCACAGAAACAATAGGGGCTACTATCATGCACCCATTGGCATGATAATAAACGGTACCAGGAACTGGCACATACTTTCTCACAAACATATTTAAATTATTAAAGTAGGAGATTAACTAATAAATATTATTATCTAGAGAGAAAACTATTCGATCGATTTCGAACAAATTTGCACCAAACACGTCAACTACGCCTGTATAGATGCACGAAAAAAGGTTTTGAAATTTTTTGAGAAACAACCCCGTTTAGGGCCAGAAAGCCCCCAAAAATCAGCTTAGCTAAACGAGAATTTTTAGAAAGATGCTATTTTTTTTGCATATGGTAGGGTACATTAAAGGCTACAAATAAGCTAAATTTTATCAAAATCGTTAGAGCCGTTTTTTTATAAAAAAATAAAAACTGATTTTTTGGGGTTTTTTTGCCAAAAGGGGTTTGTTTTTCAAAATTTTTCAAAACCGTTTTTCGTGCATCTATACAGGCCTACTTTACATGTCTGGTGTAAATTTGTTTGAAATCGATCGAATAGTTTTCGCTCAAGCATTGTACAGACAGACATTTTGTAAAAACCACTTTTTTGGACTCAAGGGGTCCCAAAACAGACATTTCCACAAAAATCTCAACTTCGATTTTTTTTTTGCGATCACTATACTTTCTCTGTGCTATAGTATAGTGAGAAAGTAAAAAAGTGTTACTCCAAAATCTTTAAATTAAGAGACACCACTTTACCCTCCAAGACTGCAACTGAGATGTCTGAGATATGTGACAAAGTAAACGGGGGAGGGAGTCACCGAGTCAGTCAGCTACCAGCTTTGAAGTAGGCATTCAATTTGGAAAGCATCGTGCTTGTTTTTTACTCAAACGTGTTACACTTTTTGGACTACACTTAAAACATATTACAAGTGGGTTATAGTTTTTCTGTGGTTTAACTAATCATCAACATAATTTGAGAAAAGAACACGAAAGAAACGAAGACTGGGTAAAATATATTCCAGAAACTATTCTACGAGCAGATTCAGCACTGGGTCGGAAAGCGAAACTAAAATAACTCGGGATGCTGCATTTTACTTACTTTAAATTAAATTGTTACAGTTCACGTTTGATCTATTCATTTAAAAATGAAATTCACTCTTCTCGTTTTAGTTGTCAATTAAAACTGGCTCCTTTAGTATGTCTTGTATTTGTTAATACCTTCTCAGCAGTATCTATTTTGTCTTAAGAATTAATTTTATTTTGTTTTACAGGGTTTTTGTGTGTTGTTTTTTAGTTTACCGATTGTTTGTGTATTAATTATGTGAGGACATGAATAAAAATAATTCGACCACGCATCTGAACCGCTGACGTGAGTTAAGCAAATTTCCAAAAAGTTTATAGGCCAATGTTTTAGGGTTTCAACTAAAAATTTGGGAAATAGGTCTATTCACGACGGTGCTGAATAGCTGCAAAATGGTTTGCACGCACTTCCGCATATTGGGAGTATCTTCAATACACTACGCATTGCGTGCTTGACACGCCATTCCGTATA
>JAGFPH010006214.1:56189-77670 GCA_018207615.1 Philaenus spumarius
GTTTTGAAGAAGTCATTTTTAATAACTTTGATCCCCCCCAAACCCCCCCTAAAATTTCGAATTTGCACCAAACATGTTAATTAGGCCTATATAGATGCACGAAAAAGGTTTTGAAAATTTTTGAAAAACAACCCCCTTTTTGGCCAAAAACCCCCAAAAATCAGTTGTTATTATTATTATTACCTAAACGAGAATTTTTAGAAACATGCTGTTTTTTTTGCATATGGTAGGGTACATTAAGGGCTACAATAAGCCAAATTTTATCAAAATCGTTTGAGCCGTTTTTGAGAAATTTTGATTTTTCTTGTTTTTGGTCATTTTTGGGGGGGTTACGTAGAATATGGAGAAAGTATTGTTTTCGTCCAAATTTTCGAATTTGAATTTTTAGTGGAATTATCTGTTTTGGTACTCCCTGAATCCCCCAAAAAAAATTTAGTGGAATTATCTGTGTTGGTGCTCCCTGAACCCAAAAAAAGTGTTTTTTGGTGATGTCTGTCCATGTGTCTATTAGGATGTGTACAGAGCTGGAGACCACACCAACGGTCCGATTTTGATGAAATTTGGTATGTAGGTGTAGTTGTGGAATATCTCCAGGGGTTTTTTCATTTTTTCTAATTTTACATTTTTAAGGGGTTTTACCCCTAAAAATTACCAAAAACGAGAACAATCAAAACATTTCAAAAACGGCTCTAACGATTTTGATAAAATTTGGCTTATTTGTAGCCTTTAATGTACCCTACCATACGCAAAAAACCGCATATTTCTAAAAAATCTCTAAAAATAATAATAACTGATTTTTTGGGGGTTTTTGACAAAAAAGACAGATGTTTTTCGAAATGTTTCAAAACCGTTTTTCATACATCTATACAGGCTTATTTGACAAGTTTGGTGCAAAATTGTTCGAAATCAATCGAATAGGCCTTGTTTTAATAATAATAATATAATATCTACGTGTGTTACATGCAATATTTTCCATGGTATGTCCTACTTTTGCAATTCTAAATAACCATCTCCTATGCTACTCTTGGGAAGGTATAAAGTTTCAACTGGGAGAAATTATGTGGCAGTTATCTGGTACCGTTTATCTATATATATAAAATTCAATGTATGTACGTCTGTTTGTACGTTTGTCTGTTTGTACGTTTGTCTGTTTGTATGTTTGTCATTTATGCGTTACCAAACCGTCCATCCGATTGCTTTGAAATTTTGCATAGTAACACAGATTAACCCTGGGAAGGTTTTAGGCCATTTACCGAAGTCCTAGGACATTAGGGCTACGCCCCAGTGACCCTCAAAGTTTCAATGTTAATCTTATGGAAGGTCAATCTTAAGGAAGAAGAAGAAAGATTTCTTTTGATTTTATCAGGGGCACTAAAAACAGCTGTTCGTATGAAAAGCTTAAAACAGCTGATTTGATTTGGATCAAAAACTGAATATAATTTTAGGTTAGGCCTACAATGAACTAAAACACCAATTATTGGGCTAATTATTAGTATCAGGTTTTTTACCACGGGCTAAGCCGTACGGGTCAGCTAGTTGTTTATAAAATATACAGTTTTAAAGTTATTTCCATTTAAAAAATGACCGCCATTTTAAAACGGAGTGTTGGATTTAGTTGATTATGTATTTAAAGTAGGTGTTTATATTGATGAGTACCGCACAAAATTTCAACTCAATCGGTTGAGCGATATAAATTATTTAGTAAACAAAACAGCGTGTAGCTGGTAAAAAAAATCGTTTTCGGTCATTCTATAGAAAGTTTTGTCTTCATTTCAACCCATAAAAACTCCCCCTAATAATAGTTCGTTTGCGGATAGCACACCGCATGTTTATAATAATAGTGTTATATCGTCATTCTTTAAACACATTATGCATAGCCGAGCAAGCAGGCAGCACGACGATTGTAAATTATTAAGGTATGCATTTGCGTTGTGCATTATTGATAGGTGTTATTAATTTATGGTCATATATTACAAGCACGCGATCTCACTGGCTAATCATACGTACAAGGTACAAGTATCAACATTGTACGACTTTAGCGAAACCCTCTCATCTCCTAGGCAGAATTCATAGTCAAAAATTTGGAAAACGGTTGACCCTAAAGGCCATCCATGTAACTTCCCGCTAAGTTTAATTACAACAAACACTATTTTTGGAAATTTTGAACTGCCATAACTTTTGAATGAATCAACCGATTTTTATGCGATTTGCGGCAATCGATGCAGTTTTTTAAGTCCATTGTAAGAATCAACAACAAAAATTTTTCAGATGAAAAGTTTCGGAGAAATTGAGGAAAAACACTTTTTTTTATTTTCTTTCGTTCACGATATCTCGCGAATGAATCAACCGATTTTTATGCGATTTGCAGCAATCGATGCAGTTTTTCGAATCCATTGAAAGAATCGACAACAAAAATTTTTCTGATGAAAAATTTCGGAGAAATTGAGAAAAAACACTTTTTTTTATTTTCTTTTGTTCACGATATCTCACGAACGAATTAACCGATTTTGACCGGACTGGTAGCGATCGACGTCGCTTTTCAAGGTTAAAAGCTGATTAGATTTTGGAATTGATCGGTAAAGCCGTTTAAAAGTTATTCCAAAAAAACCTGATTTGAAAAATTTTTATTTCTTAGTTTTTTCGACATTTCTCAGAACCTACCGGTCCGAATTAGTTGAAATTTTTAGAAAATCTAGGTTTGATGGAACTCTTTAGAACGCCGTTTGGTAGGATCCAATCGGTTAAGCCGTTTAAAAGTTATAAGCGGGTCACATACTTACATACACACACACAGAGACAGGGTGACATCCTCTCGGGAGTGGTCAGGGAAGATTCCTAGGACCTCAAAACGTCGGGATCTGATGAATACTCGATTTTCGAAAAACGGGGTGAAACCAATAACTTCCCGATTTTAGAAAATTTTCAATTCTCTTAGCGGAAAGTTAAAAACTATTTTCGTCAAGAAAAACATACGCTCTCAGTCGTCATAAGAAAATTTTTCATATCGATACCTTTTTGAAGTATAAACTTCTATATGAACACCGCTGTACTATGTTTGCTGACGGCGAATCGGATTTTTACCGTCACGCGTTTTCTGAAATCCTCTCTTCCGTGACGCTCTACAGCTGTTCGTAAAAGTTATACAGATACATAAATTATGATTTTTACTTGTAGAGTTTCCCCACGTCGCTTGCGCCATCACGAAACAGTATAGTTGAGATAAAATAATTCCATACCAACAAATAACCTAAATCTTATCGTCTTTGCATTGTGTCATACTGAATTATTCATTCAAATGCACACAATTGTTTTGCGTAAGAATATCGGTCGAACCTTGGCTTAGGCCAAGGGCAATACGTTCACAATATCTAGGTCTCGTGCATCGTCGATGACTGAGTCATCATGTGATATTAAGTTAAAAGGTTCAAAGCAGCTGTCTAGGGTTTCTAGTCTAGGTTCAAAATCTAGGATTCCTGTAAGAAAGTAGATTTGACGAGTGTAATGAAAGCTTATTGTACGTAACATATTATTGGTAGGGTCAGCACTTTGGTCAAATATCAAAGCTTCGTCGTTTTACCAATTTTAGAAACTGAATTTAACAGGGTGGTGCGTTTATTTATGTTTATTTATAGAATAAATAGAAAGGTGGGGGACAGGAGCAGGAGGGAGAGTAGAGGTAAACAGCACTGGCACAACCTATTGCAAAATCCTTGAACTACTACCGACTTGCACAAAAATTATTCTTTGAAATAGGTTAACTAAACACTCTTAAACACAAAAATGGAAATAGTATGAATTAAAACAATTCAATAGTTCCCAAAACGAAATCACAAGCTCTCGTTTCATATAAATTTTATTTTTAAAATATACATTTTGAAGTATGTAAAAACGGAACGAAAAACACGTATTTTTTCTTATGGGAAAAGCTAAATTTGATTTCCAATTTTTGTACACATGTTTAATATAAAACGATTAAAACTATTCAATAGAAATGTTTAATAGATTTAGTTGTAGTTAACTATTTGGACAAAATCTTGCCAAAAGCCTTAGTTTCACGGTAAATAACAAATTAAGATTCACCTCCTATGTTAATAGCGCTGTCACTTTCACAGCGCACTAAAGTTGGTATGCATGGCTCTTAAGGGGGCGCTTCCCTGCCCGCCAATTGAATCTTATTCCCATAAGAGCAATGCTACAGAATAAGTCATTTTTTTCCGTTAGTTCGTGGAATAAATTTAAAAATTTGGTTTCATTTTGAAGTACTGCCATATGCGGATGTTGATTGCCGAATACATTTTCAGAAACCGTTTTATTGTTTTCATAAACATATGATATAAATAGTAAAAAATAGTAAACTTTATAAATTTTTTACTCAGTTGCAAAAAGAGATATTGCAAAAATCATTAGCAATCAACACCCACAATCTATTTTACTTTAAGGAAAAAAATACAGCTTTCGATTTTTAACAAAAACAGCACAAAAATATGCTTAATAGTGAAGGTATGTTTTGGTTATTTAACATTGAAATTGGTACCCAATATCGTAGTTTTGAATGTGGAGAGCCGAGCCTTAAGTACCTAAATTGCAAATTATTCGAAAGAGCGTATCATCGTCAATGGTTAGTGTACAACTTTGATTTATGAGAATACTGGTAATCACCCGTTGTTAAAACATCACGGGTATATTAATAGCGAATTTCCTTAGGAAAAATGAGCTATTGCAGTGGCCCTTATGGTAAGACCCAAGGTCGGGAGTAGCAAATGAGCACCGATCATGGTTCCCAGAACACGTTTCGGGGTGTCATTAAAAATCTCATATATATATGTGTACGCACTATAGCGGCCGCATTTTAAATCCGATTTGGTTCAAATTTGGTGCACACGTTGGTTGTCTACGTCGCTCGGACGAGTTCGTTGGCCAAAAAAATCCAACAATCGGAAGCACGCTTTTTGACCGGAAGTAACTATTTTTTTAGATTTTTCCTACGAGAATGAATTTGTTTTTGAGTTTTTCTACTGTTATTCTGCACATTTTGTTTTCTTACGCGACCTTATACCTCGCTTGGTTCCCCCAAAAACGTAAAATACCATAGAAGTACCCGGTTCAAAACCATGTGGTGGATTCTACCGTGGGGTGGCGTTCGAAGCACGCAATGTATTGTGTGTTGAGGTTACTCTCAAAATGCGGAATGGCGTGCGAAGCACGCAGTGCATTGTGTCATGAAGATAATCCCAATATGCGGAATGGCGTGCGAAGCACGCAGTGCATTTTGTCTTGAAGATACTCCCAAAATGCGGAATGGCGTGCGAAGCACGCAAAGCATTGTGTATTGAAGATACTCCCAAAATGCGGAATGGCGTGCGAAGCACGCAATGGATTGTGCATTGAAGATACTCCCAAAATGCGGAATGGCGTGCGAAGCACGCAATGTATTGTGTGTTGAAGTTACTCCCAAAATGTTGAATGGCGTGCGAAGCACGCAGTGAATTGTGTCTTGAAGATAATCCCAATATGCGGAATGACGTGCGAAGCACGCAATGTATTCTGTGTTGAAGTTACTCCCAAAATGCGGAATGGCGTGCGAACCATTTTGCAGCTATTCAGCTCCGCTGTGAATTGTTCCCAAATTGTTGAAACAATAAAACATTGGCCTATAAACTTAATTTTGGAAATTTGCTCAACTCACGTCAGCGGTTCATCTGCGTGGTCGAATTATTTTCACTAGTAGAACACGTCCTGAAAGTTTTCCCGTTTCTTCGTGAATCGCCCCGTATAGCCAATGTCGGCTTTATGGTACGTTAGAAGTCGTTAAAAATGTATATTTTTTACTCTCCTTTCTGTTTACTTCTTTCTTCAGAAGAAACTACTTGGGCCTACAGACAACAAACGGCCCTGAATTATTAGTCCTCACTTTTGGAACACCCAGTATAGAGATAGAGTTTTCCACCAAAGATGTATCCGAACATCACAAAATGGTCGGTATTTAACCAAACAATTAATGAGATACACGCAATTTCAAAATTTGTATTTCACGGTATAATAAAATCGACAGAGTCACTTCGTAGATATCCAACTCTGGGTGTTGATGATTTATTACTTGTACTGTTATTGTGTTGATTTTATCAGTTAAAGATGAATCATTAGAAGCGTTCAGTAAACTCTACTCCCTCAGAGGGTATAACAAGCATACACTACACGTATATTATATTACATAGGTAGGCCTTGAATTAACACTATCTACCTTTAATGAATGATTCAATGAATGTAAAGGTGATAAGGTGTGGCAGATTATGGTGACTAGGCAATTGAGTAATTTTAATTATATATTGTTTAAAGCTGGCTTAATTTGATAATATTAACACTGTACGTAGATAGCATTGAATCCTTAAGGTTAGTTTAAAAAATAGTTGGATTTGTTCTTAACATTATGCGAGGAAAACGCAGTACTGTACTCGCAGTCCGTGCCTCGGGCGAATTTCTGCGGAACTGGTAAAGATATCCCGTTGATATTTGATATAGTTGCTTGGAATGACTGACCTTGATAGAAGGCGACTATGACTCCTCTTTGAAAGCTTATACCTTATCTATATTAATATTATAAAGAGTTAACATTTGTTAGTTTGTATGTAGGGGGGGGGGGGTAGTCTCTGGAACTACTGAACCGATTGAAAAAATAGTTTTACTAATAAAATGCTACACTATCCCTGAGTAACATAGGCTAGAATTTATTTTGATTTAAGGGTTGAAACAACCCCTAAAAAGGTAAATGTGTGCGTTCGTGGGACCCCCGTCAGGAACGAAGTTCATCACGCCTTTTCTTCAATTCTTTAACCAGCCTTAACGGCAACATACACACATAATTTTAATCTTTCAATTGCCGTTTATTATTAGTTAGTTTTTTATACAAATATTTACTGTTTCCACACGTTTAATGTTATTTATGATAAAGGTGAAGGTGGAGAATACAGTTAAATGTCCATTCATTGTAAATACATTCAACATTCAATAAACGTAAACATAAAATGTCGGTTCATCCGTCTAGTGTATGTGGGTGTTTAATTTATTTTAACTGCCTTGACGAAAAATACATACAATAATTTTAGGTTAGGCCTAGACTTAAAATTACTTTCAATGCCTAACCTAAAATTGTTGTATGTATGTTGCCGTTAAGGCAGGTAAAATAAATTAAATATATACACAATAATTTTAGGTTAGGCCTAGACTGATGAACCGACATTTTATGTTTATTGGATGTATTTCAGCGCTTGACGATAATATCTGAACTACGGTGGATGGAACCAATCGTCTCTTAATTTAAATTGATGAACCAAAACACATGTATTTTGGCTGTACTTACATTAATTGCCATAGCAACCGATTTGGTAACGCTTTTTCATTACTCGTACTTTATATTTGCCATTGCCATAGCAACCAATTAATAACATTTTTTTTCGTTACGCATTACGCAATAATCTTCAATTATGTTCGGCCTTAACATAATTTTAATCTTTCAATTGCCGTTTATTATTAGTTTGTTTTTTACACAAATATTTACTGTTTCCATACGTTTGATGTTATTATAACAAAGGCGTAGAATTAATTATAACATCAAAGCTAAGATGGTAAACACAGTTAAATGTCCATTCATTGTAAATACATTCAATAAACATAAAATGTTGGTTCATCAGTCATCAGTCTAGGCCTGACCTAAAATTATTGTGTGTATGTTTAATTTATTTTACCTGTCTTAACGGCAAAATACATACAATAATTTTCGGTTAGGCCTAGACTCTTTCTACTTTCTATTTTGTACTGGATTGATATAAAAAGCTCTGGTTTCCACTGTTCTTCTTCTTCTTTAATCAAGACCTTTAAATGACGTGTCACTTAATGGGTCTTTACATTTAAATATTTTGAGCTGCCCGCTAAAAATCCCATTTCGGGGAAATGGCCATAGTTGGAATAGTGTCTAAAAAGTTCACTTTTATATTTCATTTTTCTATCTTTATCCATTTAAAATTTAACAGATTGTATCCACACTTTTGACTCACACTGTATATAAAAACAATGGAGAACTATTATTATTATTATTATTGTCAAATCCATAAATTCAAGTCTACTGAGATGAATAGACAATCCAAAAATATTTTAATTAATATTTTGCGCAGGAAAACTAAAAGCTATCCCGTAGTAAAGCACAGTATTCAAGCTAGTCTGATATATATACATATGGGATGACGTAAGTTACAATATTTGTAACTATATATATATATCAGTTCTATATATATCAGTATATATAGTATATATATTGTTCTTTGGTCACTTGACGGGTAAACAACCTGCTCCGATCTTTGAAATTAAGACAATCATTAATATTACTGTCATAATTGACTTTTTTTCCAATAAGCAGTTTCGAAGGTCAAATGTTGTAATAACCTGAAACTTGTTTACTTAGAAAATTTATCGCAAAGAACTAATTGATTGGTTAATTATCGAGTTAGTGTCGTTTGAAGGTTAATGGCACTATTTGGTGGTGCTATGGACTCATGGCACGTTTTATAGACCATTAACTGAATAGGGTATAATGTGTGAGAGTTTTTTTATTAGTAATACATCAAAGTGGACTTACGTCAACCGGACTTACAACATATTGTGGTTGGAACTAGAACAGGGTACCTAAGATCAGATGAGGTCAGGGAAAGTGAACGTAATCAGGGAAAATTGTTTCATATCATTGACCCATCGATTATGCAAAAGCTGAGGAGTTTTTCTCCGCTACAGCCTACTGTTGAAGCAGTATTTTTCTATGAGGACATCTCCAACAGGTTGTTGTTAGCCTTAACTGTGAACCTACGAGTTAGTTACCGGTACCTCGTTAGTTAACCTCGTAAGTTACTGAGAGGGGGGAAGGCTAAGTAAACTGATGGTTAATGTCTCTCAAAAAGTTTGAATAAAAATGTCAGTTTGGATTTAAAAGACACATTAAACAATACCAAACACGAAAGGTTATATTCAATTTTGTTCAGTTCCGCTTTTTACTTTCTTCCCCCTATCTATACGTAGTATATGGAGAAAGTAATGTTTTCGTCCAAATTTTCGAATTTGGATTTTTAGTAAAATTATCTGTTTTAGTGCTCCCTGAACCCCAAAAAATTGTTTAGTAGAATTATCTGTGTTGGTGCTCCCTGAACCCAAAAATATTTTTAGTGGAATTATTTGTTTTGGTGCTAACTGAACCCAAAAAAATTTTTTTTTTTTTATGTCTGTTAGGATGTGTACAGAGCTGGAGACCATACCAACGGTCCGATTTTGATGAAATTTGGTATGTAGGTATAATAGTTCTGGAATATCTCCAGGCGGTTTTTTCATTTTTTTCAAATTTTTGATTTTTAAAGGGTTTTACCCCCAAAAAATGGCCAAAAAACAAGAGAAATCGAAATTTCAAAAACGGCTCGAACGATTTTGTTAAAATGTGGCTTATTTGTAGCCCTTAATGTACCCTGCCATATGCAAAAAACTGCATCTTTCTAAAAATTCTCGTTTATATAATAATAATAACAGATTTTTGGGGGATTTGGCAAAAAAGGGGTTGTATTTCAAAATTTTTCAAAACCTTTTTTCGTGCATCCATACAGGTCTAATTGACATGTTTGGTGCAAATTTGTTCGAAATCGATCGAATAGTTTTAATAATAATAATAAAAACTACTAGTTTTAATAATCCATGATATGTACTACTTTTGCAATTCTAAATAACCACCTCCTATGCTACTCTTGGGAAGGTATACAGTTTCAACTGGGAGAAAGTATGTGGCAGTTATCTGGTACCGTTTATTAAAATAGGTTCTCCGTTGAAATTGTGTTTTTAATCGTTTTCTCCTGTTCTGCACTTGGGTTCTCTAAAAGCACGTCCATCTCAAATTTGATGTTTGACGATGAAGTAATAATTAGTCTAATAATTTCAGACGAAATGAACCCTTTCAGTTACCGTTAAACTGTTCAGTTGTCAGTCACATTAAAGTCAATACATTTGTTTTAATACCAAGGGCGTTTTTAAAGATATTTTGTTAACAGTTGGCAGTAGCGGATCGCGTATAGGCACTGTAGAACTGCAGCACCCCTATTTCCACTCCATAACAATATTAATATAATGAGTCCTTTTTTATTTAATTCTTTCTTTATGTTTGTACAATGTATAATCCTTAAGCTTAATGTCAGTAGCCATCCTCCAGTTTGTGAAAATGATACAAAAATGTTTGTATGGAACTGTGCGTTTCACAGTTCCAGCGGCGTGGTGTCTGTTATGCGCGTGCGCACTAGGAAGCTGCACGCCAGGCGGTGAGGGAGAGAGATCACTGACGCTCTAGATTCAAATTTTCTAGGGCAGCACTCCCACTAATTTTAGCTACGAGTTGACACTGCCTACAGGATAAAATAAATCTTAAGAAAATCTTTCTCATAGAGTTTTATAGGTTGCTTGCACCTCTCTCGAAATGCCGTCTGCGCATATTCTATTTAACGACGCGTAATAAAACTTTGATCCCTGTTAATATTATTTCATATTATATTTTTTTAAACATAATTTACCGAGCGTAAGCGAGGTCTCCGTTTTAACTCCACCGTTCGGCATTTCGTCTGTGTGTCTGTATGTCTGTGTGTCTGTCTCACGATTACGGACAAACGCCTTGACTGATTTTGATGATTTTTTGCATGAATGTTACTTATTCCTAGGCCGAGCCATGTATATATACGTTTTTTTTTTCCATTTTTCATTTTTAACCCCTTAAATAAAATAAAAATGGCGGCCGGACCGTTTCTCTCAATGTAAGCTTTTTTCCAAAGCCAGTTTGTGGCTTAACCGTAAGTCGAATTTAAAAACTAATAACATTTTGCTAAAAGCAAATTAAATTGTAAACAAAATTGTATTCTTGATTTTTTCCGTATCTCTAACGGTAAGCTCACAAAATGGCCGTAAACTTCGAATTTGTTAAAAATCGTCCAAGTTTTTGTATTTCAACCATGTTTTTATACGTTTATTCTAAAAAAAATCAAAAGTGTTCCATAGCTTTTTTGTAGATAAAGGTTTAAAGAATCCATATATGCCAGTAAAAAAAATTATTGAAGTAAAATTAAGAAAGTTATTAGCTCAAGAAACAATCACGTTTAGTAACGAAAGGAAAATGTTTAAATTTAGGCCTACATAAAAAGTAATAAAAATTATTGTAATTTTTTTCATAAATGTAAAAAAGTTTCGTAATTTAGTTCTAAATAGAATTGTATAAAAATATTTATCAATTTCAAATTTCTCATTTTGAAAACACCAGTTTTTATGTTGCTACTACAAGACTGCAAACAAAACTAAGCCTGTTTTGAATAGTAATTTAGGAATATATCATTTGCCCAAAAATTACATATTATTATAAGAAAGTGTAGAGGATAAATCAAAGAATTGAACTGTATACCTGTAAATTATCATTATAAATTTCATAAAAGTATTTGACTTAGCTTTACTTGAATTACAAAATGAGATGAAACAAATGAAACCTCGCGGCGATAAAGGACATACAAAAAATTTCCATAGGACAGCGTGGGAAGTGTGGTACATGGTTGAGATCACTATCACGACGTTTTAACATCGTTTGTTTTCATTATTTCTAATATTGGAATATGATATGGACCTTAAGTTAACTTATAAGTTAAGTTTGAGTTATTTAAGTATGTAAATATTTAATTGTATGTTGTCCCTCTATAACGCTATATTTTTAGCTATCTTAAGCATTATTAACCTAAATAAAACACAATGCCTCTAACACCTTGTGCTTACTTCCTTACTGGCACACTATTTTTAACCTAAGCTCAAAACCACATTTGTTATTTCAACGAGCGAGGTTCACAGAACTACTAGTATTTTTTATAACACACGAAAAAACAAACGTTAGTAATTGTATTCGAACTGATGAAAGCCTTAACAGCGATGTATCGAAATACTGAACAGGGGATGTTTACCTCCCCTGCAGCGCTTGACGTCCACGCACTTATTTCTCCCCTTGTTATTTCATCGGGCTCGTAACTTCGAAAATATGGATTCCTTTACAGCAAAACATAATTACAACAAAAATGTCACGAGGAAGAAAAACAATTTGCTCGAGTAAAAAATTTGTATATTATTTGCATTAATGACTTTTTCGTGTAATTATTAATATGAATTATTAATTTAGAGGTCATACAAGGTCAGACATATTAGGACAGCAGTCGTGACGCTTTTCAATAACGCCCATAGCTAAGTTATCTTTATTGGCGTTTTTATTGGCATAATTATTTATCTGTACAACACGATGAAACCACAACATGAATAGCCTACTACAGTGGGCGCAGACTAGGAGTGTGTTGTTGCCCTAATGGGCGTGTCATCCCCCTCTACTTCTCCGCCTTGGCGGTACAACCACTTCCACAAAAAAATAATTCGACCACGCAGCTGAACCGCTGACGTGAGTTGAGCAAATTTCCAAAATTAAGTTTATATGCCTATGTTTTAGGGTTTCAACCAACAATTTTGGGGATTAGGTCTATTCACGACGGTGCTGAATAGCTGCAAAATGGTTCGCACGCCATTCCGCATATTGGGAGTATCTTCAATACACAAAGTATTGCGTGCTTCGCACGCCAACCCCCATATTGGGAGTATTTTCAATACCCAATGCATTGCGTGCTTCGCACGCCAACCCCGCGGTAGAATCTACCACATGGCTTTGAACCGGGTACTTCTAAGGTATTTTACGTTTTGGTCGATTTTGGGGGAACCAAGCAAGCTATAAGGTCGCGTAAAAAAATAAAATGTGCAGAATAACATCTTATATTTATATTTGTTGAAAAAACTTAAAAAAATCATTCTCGTAGGAAAAATCTAAAAAGTAGTTACTTCCGGTGAAAAAAAACGTGTTTCCGATTGTTGGATTTTTCTGGCTAACGAACTCGTCCGAGCGACGTAGACAACCAACATGTGTACCAAATTTGAACCAAATCGGACTTAAAACGCGACCGCTAGAGTGCGAACACATATATACAATATATATATGTTATTAGCGAATGTCCATAGTAAACATGAGCTATTGCAGTGGCCCTTATGGTAAGACCCAAGGTCGGGAGTAGGAAATGAGCACCGATCTTGGTCCCAGAACACGTTTTGGGGTGTCATTAAAAATCATATATGTATATATCTGTTCGCACTCTAGCGGCCGCATTTTAAGTCCGATTTGGTACACATGTTGGTTGTCTATATCGCTCAGACGAGTTCGTTAGCCAAAAAAATCCAACAATCGGAAGCACGTTTTTTGACCGGAAGTAACTACTTTTTAGATTTTTCCTACGAGAATGAATTTGTTTTTGAGTTTTTTGTACAAATAAAAATGTAGCATGATATTCTGCACATTTTTTTTACGCGACCTTATAGCTCGCTTGGTTCCCCCAAAATCGATCAAAACGTAAAATACCATAAATGTACCCGGTTCGAAGCCAAGTGCAAGCTCGCGATGCCACTAGGCGCTAACAAATTCTACTAATATATTGCGTACACACAGACAGCTGTTCAACGCCTTCGTGACTAGACCTATTTCCCAAATTGTTGGTTGAAACCCTAAAACATAGGCCTTTAAACTTAATTTTGGAAATTTGCTCAACTCACGTCAGCGGTTCAGCTGCGTGGTCGAATTATTTTTAATGACACCCTAAAACTAATATCAATAAGACGATAAGTTTCAATGTTGAAAATTCAGACCAGGGAAGCGGGTATAAAAGTGTGTTTGCGCCACCGGCCGCTAGGATTTGACGATCACGGTCACATGACAGTCGGACCTCTCTGCCTCTCCTCTTTCCATCCTTGTCCCACGCTCGACCGGCAAAACGCGCCCCGAGAGCTCCTAGCGACTGATGGCGTAAACCCACTTTTACACCTACTTTCCTGGTCCGAATCCTACCCATTTAAACTGTTCGTCCTATTGATATGTAGTCATTGTTATAACTGCGATTTGTCAAAGCTAAAACATCTGTCTGAAAAATTGAAACCTTCTACTAGGCTAATGTATAGTCACGGCCTTTTACAATAATCCCACAGTTTCGAAGATATGCAAAATGTATAAGAGATGTTATAATCTTGGAAATATAAAGTTTAAATAAAACGTATTTGTGCGAGTTAAGTTATTGTGAAAGTAAGAAGCAAGACTTATGACTGTTTATTTGTATAAGTTGTCAT
Organism: Philaenus spumarius; assembly: GCA_018207615.1. Lineage (NCBI taxonomy): Eukaryota > Metazoa > Arthropoda > Insecta > Hemiptera > Aphrophoridae > Philaenus > Philaenus spumarius. Next base: position 70,437 of record JAGFPH010006214.1, read on the forward strand.
GGAAGTAGCGGTTTCCATGGTAACAAAAAACTACAGCATCAAGGCAATGGCTGCTTAGACTTTCCTCACCCCACTGCTCCACCGCTGGCCAACAATATAACCAAATCTAGCGACTTTTACAGAAATAAAATTTAAAAAATAAATTAAATAAAAAATCAAGCATTCAGAATACAACAAACAGTTTCCTAAGTAAGTTAAGAGCACTGTACACTTTGAGGTAATCAACCTTTACCGCAAGACTTGAGTTTTAATTGCCCCCTTTCCTTGCAGTTGCGTCTCATTCCAACACTTTTTAATTACCCTTTGTCTGGCTTCAACCACGACTACATGTAATGAGCTAGCAGCCTTAAGAGTACAATTTGTAACGCGAACAACAAACAACTCTAGATCTGTTCTTGCTGCTAGTTGATTTAATCAATATAGGTTAGAAGGTATTGGAGTAGGGCAATGAGGAAAGCGGTTAAAAGAAAATACTACCGGTGGCGGTTCGTAACTGAAATAATTCGACCACGCAGCTGAACCGCTGACGTGAGTTGAGCAAATTTACAAAATTAAGTTTATAGGATTATGTTTTAAGGTTTCAACCAACAATTTGGGAAATAGGTCTATTCACGACGGTGCTGAATAGCTGCAAAATGGTTTTCACGCCATTCTGCATATTGGGAGTATCTTCAACACACAAAGCATTGCGTGCTTCGCACGCCAACCCCGTATTGGGAGTATCTCCAATACACACTGCATTGCGTGCTTCGCACGCCAACCCCACGGTAGAATACACCACATGGCTTTGAACCGGGTACTTTTATGGTATTTTACGTCTGTATTGATCGCTTTTTGGGGGAACCAAGCGAGCTATAAGGTCGCGTAAGAAAAACAAAACGTGCAGAATAACATCCTAAATTTACAATTGTATGAAAAACTCAAAAACAAATTCATTCCCGTAGGAAAAATCTCAAAAAAATAGTTACTTCATGTCCAAAAACGTGCTTCTGATTGTTAGATTTTTTGGCTAACGAAGTCGTCCGAGCGACGTAAACAGCCAACATGTGTACCAAATTTGAACCAAATCGGACTCAAAATGCGGCCGCTAGAGTGCGAACACATATATAAAAGCGAAATACCACTCACTCATCACGATTTCTCGAAAACTACCGAACGGATTGAAATGAAATTTGGTATGTAGCTTCCTCTAGGGCCATAGGTGCTCACTAAGAAAGGGTTTGAAAAAATTCGAAATTTTAGGGGGGTTTTGGGGGGTAAAAATTACTAAATCAAGATTTCTCCAAAATTACCGATCAGATTGGAATGAAATTTGGTATATAGCTTCCTCTAGGGCCATAGGCGCTCGCTAAGAAAGGGTTTAAAAAATTCGAAATTTCAGGGGGATTTGGGGATCAATGTAACTAAACATCTAGATTTCTCCAAAACTACTGAACGGATTGGAATGAAATTTGGTATGTAGCTTCTTCTAGGGTCATAGGTGCTAACTAAGAAAGGGTTTAAAAAAATTCGAAATCTAAGGGGGGGGGGTCAAAGTTACTAAATCACGATCATTTGTCGCATTTATTTCACGAAAATAATTATGCAATAGCGAAGCATGCCGGGTCAGCTAGTATATATATATATATATATCTATTATGTGATTTTTAATGACACCCCAGAACACTTTTTGCATCGGTGCTCATTTGCTACTCCCGACCTTGGTTCTTACCATAAGGGCCACTGCAATAGCTCATTTTTCCTATGGAAATTCATTCGCTAATAAGGTCTTGTAATATAAATTATGTATGCCCATTAAATAGCTCCAGACTATGAAAAACAAAATGACTGCTTTATAAAACCTATACACAATTTGATTTAACAAGGAACGTACTCTGGAATAAACTTGCCAATATTAAACTGTTTGAAGTCGGATCGATCAGCAAACTTAGACTTACAACAACAGCAATACTGGTTGCGTCACAAAAATAACGCAGATTTTGAAAGATGTGTGAATCGATAATGCAATTCGACTGACGAAACATTGCGTAACCTCGAAACGTGTCGAGAATGTAAAAGACAGTCGATTGTACGCCGTGAATGTAGATTGACAGCGCGTATTTTATTAGAGTACCCAATCAGAGTTGAGCAAGTAATACACTGTAGGTATGTCAATGTCGTACTACGCATGTCGGTGTCGAGGTAGACGAACGGAACTCGTTGTGAAATTACGACCTTGATTCGAGAGCCGTTGTGGGTGTGAACCACAGATTGTACTGGTCAGAAAACATTGAATGGCATAGTCGAAGAAAATGTTTCAGGTACAAACTAAGAGCTCCGACTACGCTGAATAGAACCTTCAGTAATGGCTTCACTACAACAAGTATCCCGACCTGTAAGGAGTCGTTTTTAATTTTAAAAGAATAGAAATAAAATTAAAGTAGGCCATGGAAGTACCCGGTTCAAAGACATGTGGGGGGGATTCTACCGTGGGGTTGGCGTGCGAAGCACGCAATGCATTGTGTATTGAAGATACCCCCACCGATACGGGGGTTGGCGTGTGAAGCACGCAATGCTTTGTGTGTTGAAGATACCCATAATACGGGGGTTGGCGTGCAAAGCACGCAATTCTTTGTGTGTTTAAGATACTCCCAAAATGCGGAATGGCGTGCGAAGCACGCAATGCTTTGTGTATTGAAGATACTCCCAATATGCGAAATAGTGTGCGAACCATTTTGCAGCTATTCAGCACCGTCGTGAATAGGCCTATAAACTTAATTTTGGAAATTTGCTCGACTCACGTCAGCGGTTCAGCTGCGTGGTCGAATTATTTTCTTGTATCCCCCTCCCCCGTTTACTTTGTCACATATCTCTGACATCTCAGTTGCAGTTAAAGTCGGGTCTACACGATGCCAATTGAGGAGACAATTAATTGTCAGAGGACAACTTACTGGCATAACATTATTGGCTACGTGTAAACACCTCTGGCCAATTGGCGTGCCAACTGCCCTGCCAGTTGTCCTGAAATTCGATTGTCTACAGTAGTAGACAGAGGACAATTGACTGGGTGCAGTGAGGCCACCACCACTCTATCAAGACAGTTGTCTAGACAATTGGCGCCGTGTGTACGTTGTAGGGCTGAAGTCTCTCGTTTTGTGCCAGTTTGCCTTTGTCAGTCAAGACTGCTACGTGTGTGGTTTTAATTGTTTATTTTAAAGTTTTCTTTTGTTTTCTGGAAAACTATGGCTCCTAAATAGAGTGATGATTTAAATTTAAAGTGGCCTCGCGGGTTTGCACCACTTGGCTCGAACCGGGTACTTTTATGGATTTTACGTTTTGATCGATTTTGGGGGAACCAAGCGAGCTATAAGGTCGCGTAAAAAACAAAATGTGCAGAATAACATCCTACATTTATATTTTCAGAAAATACCCAAAAAAAATTTCCTTCTCGTAGTAAAAATCTCAAAAAATAGTTACTACCGGTCAAAAAACGTACTTCCGGTTGTTGGATTATTTTGGCTAACGAACTCGTCCGAGCGACATAGACAACCAACATGTGTACCAAATTTGAACCAAATCGGACTTAAAATGCGGCCGCTAGAGTGCGAACACATATACATATATATATGATTTTTAATGACACCCCAAAACGTGTTCTGGCATGACTGGTGCTCATTTGCTACTCCCGACCTTGGGTCTTACCATAAGGACCACTGCAATAGCTCATTTTTCCTATGGAAATTCGCTAATAATACCAAAATAGCTAAATTTTCCCACTATGCAGTCGATTTACTCGCACACACTACAGTAAATGTTCTCATCCAGAGCTACAACAGCAAACCACCACCCTTCGACCACTGATCAAATATGACACCATCTAAAGTTGTTGCATATTTCAGCTTTTTTCTTAATAATTATAGTTATAGAATAGAAGTGTATGTTTCACTATTTAACTTTAAAAAACTACTTTACTATTCAATGAAACTTTCAAGCGGAATGGCAATTTTAAAGGATCTGAAAACACATTCAGACTTTAGAGTCTTTAATTGTTACTTTATCTGAACATTTAAAGATATACGAAGACATTTTGAAGAATTTTTTGTAAAGGTCTAAAAAGTCTGCCTTATTTGTTTTTTATGTTTAATTAATTTTGTTTGTTTTGTTTCCACAGACTCTCATCAACGCAGCCTATTGCACTTTGATACTTCTGGGTAAATTTATTCAACGCCTAGTGTTTGGTGAACTCAGAGTATCTGAACAGCAACACCTTAAAGACAAGTTCTGGAACTTTGTATTCTACAAGTTTATATTTGTATTCGGTGTCATCAATGTACAATACATGGACGAAGTTGTTATGTGGTGTGCTTGGTTTACCCTGCTCGGATCGCTCCATCTTTTAGCACAACTTTGCAAAGATCGATTTGAATATGTAAGTATGTTTCAATTGTTTTTTTTTTTTTATTAATATTGTAATGAGCAACTTGTTCAAATCAGTTTTTTTAAACTTATTAATTATGATGCAATCTTGGATTTTTTAGGAAATCACCTCAAAAATGTATATGCTCTGAAAACATAGAGATCTTTGATTTGTATTATCAACAAATTTAATTTCTGCCTCTCAGAAAAATACTGCTAGAACAAACCATAATTAAATCGTGTGCGTGGTTTCAAGTCCTCGCCAAAGGTGTATAGCTTTCTGCTAAAGATGCTTGCCTCTATAGTTGCGAACAACCTAACTCTGAACCAAGAAAAAGTTAGGGTCTTCCTCCCACCCGACCCTAATTAGTGACGCTTGGCAGCACTCAATGAGAACAAGTACTAGGTACCTAATACCAAAAAGTCAGTTAAATTATTGACCAAAATTATTAAATACCATTATTATATTACGTTTTATATTTAAATTACGATTATTTTTATACTAAATTTGATGTAAATCGGACAATTTTGTCCAACTTGTGCCGCTAAACTAGTTTTTCTTTTTAAAACTAACTTTGAATGAACAGTGGAACTAAAATACAATTCATATAAAAACGTGAGCATATCGAGGGATAAAAAATACTCTATGTATGATTGTAATAATTTTGTATTGTTCAAACGCGTTTGAGGTTAGTAAAAGTATTTATTGTGAGATTTTGTGTTCAGATTTTATTTTATGTGAATAATTTTAAGTTTAGTGTGAGGCATATTTTTAGACAAAATTACAAGATTAAGTCTAATAAATCTAAATTGTTTTATAAAACAGGCAGAAACAAAGTTGTTCTACAGCATGATTTTATTGCATTGAAACTGTAGATTACTCCAATGGATCGATTCAATTTTAACAATCAAAGTATGCAGTCATAAAACTAATGTTGATTCATAGTTAATAGTGCAATTAAACTTGTAGTACATTGCTGTATCATTGACTAGAGTGATTAGCCTTCATGTAGTGAAAGTGGAGCTTTTATTAAGAGTTTCTTTATAACATCAACATCAAATTGTATTGCATAATGCTAATACAGATTACAATATTTGGTTGAATTACGTTTAGGGTATATGTTTGAAACCCAAGGTAGTCAATCAGAGAAATGAATTACCAAAATTCTGAGGGAACTCTGCTTGAGGGATTAGAAGTATTTATATACTTTAGAGAAAAACTATAGCGGATCTTAAATCTTATGAACAAGTACATTTTAATCATACTACAGTACTTAAATCAACATTTTTAACACCTATATTTTAAATAGGCCAAACTATATTATTGAAGTTTAGGCCTTTATTTGTAAATTAACTGAAGCTCAAACCTTTATGATTATATTCAAGTAGAATTAATTCAGACCAATAGCCCGAGATAGTGATAGTTTAAAGTATACCAGGTGTCTTAAAAGTCCCCCCCCCCTTAACTTTTGTGTTTGTTAAAACAAACAAATATCCTTTGGGGAACATACTAACTTAGCACAAAGTATCTTTTGAATAAATCGGAAATTTTGAGTGTCCCCTAAAAATGGGGGATTTTGGGGGCAACTCAAAATATTTAAATAGGAAGTATGGTCATGTGATGCCTCTTTTAAAGGTCTATTTAAGACTAGGAAAATGACATAAAGAAAATAAAAATCGGACCACTCAAAACAAAATGGTGGCCCTAAACTTGTTAAAATAAATCGACATAAAGTTGCTAATATCGTGAAAAGGAAGAGTTTTTAGAAAAAATTTCAAGAAACAAAAAATGTTTATTTCAATGTGCTTGACTAAACAATCTCAATTTCTGATTTCAAATCGATTTCGTAAATTTTATTTTTTACAAAATTTTCCAAGATGTAGGAGTCGATTTAAAATTTACGAAATCGATTTGGAAGCAATATTTTAGGTCAAACACTTCGAAATAAACATTTTTTGTCTCTTGAAATTTGTTCTAAAAACTTTTCCTTTTCCAGAAGAGTTTTTCAGTTTGTTTTGACTGAAATTATAAACTTACAAACATAACCCCAAAGTATAATCTAGGCTAGGTTTGGTTAAAGTATTACAGGCTGGGTTAAACCCCAGCGTGCTCCGCTCGCCAACACCGTTGGAACCTTCTGTACACATAATCATGTTATGTTTTCTTTATAATAAAGGTGTAGGATTAATAATAACAACCCCAAATCTAAGATGTTAAATAATGTTAAATGGTCAAATCAAATTATTTCATATATTTTATAACAGCAGTTAAAATCTAATAATATAAAAGCCAAATACCACTCACTCACTCACTGACTGATCACAAAATCTCGACAACCAAAAGAACTAAGAAGATGAAACTTGGTATGAACGTTTATCTCCAGCCCTAGAAGCGCACTAAGAAGGGAATTTGCGATATTCCATCAGGGCTCCGCCCCACGGTCTTCCAAAGTTACAATGCAATCCTTATGGAGATAACACAAAGTTTAGATAGCCATATCTTCTCTACATATAAAAGGCAAAGCCCTCACTCACTCATCATCACTAATTCTCCCACTTCCCATGAAACTAGAGAGATGAAATTTGGCATGTGTATACTTGGTGATGTAAATAGGACAACTAAAGAAATTTAATTTTGAAGTTCCAATTTTTAGGGGTAGTTTTGGGGTAGGGTAGTTTTTGGCAAAACGGTTTTGTAATGGCTTTATATTTTTTGTTATAGCGGGAAAACAAAACATCGGATCTTAAATTTGATGAAAAATCGTTAGTGTGGAATTAAATTATCTACAACTTTTGTATTTAACATTTTTTTCTATCTCGAACGGTTACCAAACAAAAT
>JAGFPH010006215.1:0-14273 GCA_018207615.1 Philaenus spumarius
ACGTTAACATTATTTATATAAACTAGGCGTTATTTGTGGATATAACTTATATATATGATTTTTAATGACACCCCAAAACGTGTTCTGGGGACCATGATCGATGCTTATTTGCTATTCCCGACCTTGGGTCTTACCATAAGGGCCACTGCAATAGCTCATTTTTTCTATGGAAATTCGCTAATTACAGAAGTTTAATATGTATAAAACAAAATAGACCAAATTTGGAAGGGAAAATGATTTATAATCTTCATAGCAAAATTCTTCTTTTTTTTCTATAACTTACTGCTTTTTGTAACTTACTGAAAATTAAAAACTATATTATTTCAAGTTAAAAGAAGAAACGTTTTAGATATTTATTGTAAAATTAATGGATTTCAAGATATTTGATGTAAAATGTTTAAATCGGTTAAGAAAGTTGGTTGATTATATGAGGAATGTCTTTTTAATAACAAAAATTATTACTTAACTCAACTTTATTTATATGTAATACAATTTTAACGCTTGTCTTTTTCAATATCCTCCCCATTTGCATCAATCCGTCGTAGCAGTCTTGCTTTCTGCTGTTCAAAGGCTCAGAGAAAATCAATTTCTGTCGGATGTTTCAACACATTCGCCATTTTCTTTTTTACAGTATCAAATGACTCAAAACGTGCTCTTTTAAGCACCGATTTAACTTTTCTGAAAAGTCGCACACTGCTAAATCGGTTGAATATGCAGAATGTGAACGTGTAGTAGTGTTCTTTCCGGTCAACAATTTTTCTCAAATCAAGTCATTATAACCCTAAGTAATTTGTGAAATTTAAACATTTTATCATTGATTATTCTAAAAATAAGATTTTTTCAAAACTCAAAATAGTGGCTAAATACAAAACCAATAATTTTAGGACATAAATATGTTTAATCAACTTTACTTTATTTAGATTTGTTAAACACGTCCTAAAATTCTTATTGTTTACAAGTAATTGATTATTTAAAATGACTAAAATGTTTTTTTCTGATTTTGTTCTAGCACATTGTTCAAAACCCAGTCTTTGGATCAGCAAGAAATTGGCATCAACTGTACGATAGGCGTAGACATGGTTGTAACGTCCAATCGAGTTATTTTATTGGATTCGCAAGCAATATTGTCCGCCTCGGTCATGGATAAACTCGTCCAACAAGAAATCAAAAAGATCCCTCAGCCATGCAGTGTCGAGTTTTCATCCATAGAGAATGCCATGGAAGTACAGTCGCTTCAGATTGCTGCTTTTCTTCTGTCCGTGTGTCATGTGGTTTTGGTCGTACAGGATTGGTTTTTCGATCCCAATATAGTCAGGTAAGCAAAGGCAAGATCGAGATATAGCCTACTTGCTCCGAGCTGTTATGATTTTGCAAGTAACGATGTGTAAGATTATTTTGTTTTCAAGGTGTTTTCACCACGTAAGAATACTTTGTTTTCGAGGTTAAATTTTAATTGTGTAACGTTTCCTTATTTTAAACGTCATCTATATTTTATACCGAGATGTTACTTTACCTTTTTAATAGTTCTCCGACAGTTTGGGGGCATCCACCAGATTCCCGTCAGGAATCAAAATATCGCTAGGCTCTAGAGATACTCCAAAGTATTAGGCTTTAATAATAAAATTACAGAGACACATTGTTCAAAAGTTAAGATCGAGTTTTACTAGACTCCTAAAATTTCTCCATTTACAGACTCTCAGTTTAATTATTCTAATTAGACAATTATGATTCAACTTGATAAAAATATTCTTTCAACTCTTCTAATACATGAAATCAAATAAACAAATTCTACTTTATCGACTAACTTTCTATAAACTCTTTAACACATGGAATTACCCCTTCTGTATCTAGATTAACTAATATTATGTTTAATCTTCAAATCTAAGCACCAATTTTCATTTATTTACGCCTTGAACTTAACTGTTTCAAAATTAATGATTTCAAGCCCTTAGTTACATGTACAAGATCAACCCCAATTGCTTTTCAGGTGTTCCTAAATGAACCCTATTTACAGCTAATTCTAATGATCTCACCCCTGCATGTATTATATTAATTAGTATTTTAAATATGAAAATCTTTCAATTAATTAGATTAATGTTTAGTATATGGTCTTGCCTTTAAATTCTTTATCTTGAAATCTGTCTTACAATTTTTAAACAATTTTATTCTATTCACATTCTCTTTCCTCCTTTTTCTACCCTGCACAAAACACTTTACATAAATTTCTCTTACTCCCACACACTCAATGCACTTTCAAACTCTGCTCGGATACACAATCACTTTTCACTAACTGCTTTAATTTTATTTGAAAACTCAAATTAAGAAAGCATAGTAGTTGGCAATAATACTTTACTGTATCATTTTAAATTGTAAAAACACACAAATAGATAATTAAATCAAATTGGCAAACCCTCATCACACTTACCTCAATCAGACACTCAAACATACATATTTATTATTAATCATTTCATCTTAAACCTACAACAAATTATATTAGTAAAATATTCAAATTCAGACTTAGCTAAAATTATTTTATTACTTACGATTCTTTGTTTTATAGTGCACTTTAAAAAAAAAAAGAATTTATAAAAAAGAAAACTTACAACACAATTTAATTTAATTTAAATAAAAAACCCCATAACTTTTTTATTCGTCGCACTCTAGCCACGTCGATTTTGATTCACTGAAGCACTCGTTGTACGATCTTTGTGTAAAGATGCATAAAGGACGCTACGCCATTACTCAGACTTTCAAAGTTGTTACTTTTGAAGCAAATTACGAACAAACTTCACATTGTTTTTATCAAACGATGTTCGGCACTCTCATTAAAACATATTTTAATGGTAGTTGTACTTTAACTACCGCTAAAAACTACTTTGTGAAACATTTCACAAGATGATCTGGAAACAGGTCTGTTCTCCACTAAGTCTCTGATGCAATTGAGAAGGAAGCCTAGTCTTTGTCAACGTTCCTTCCTGTATGACGTAACATCGCGTGACATTTTCCAGGGGACCGCAAATATGTCTCCCTGCAGCTAGTAACGCTAAGTACCAACATCTCAAGACAAATTTCTGTCTCTGCACATAGATAAATCACACATGCTACCAACATAACATATCAAGTTTAGTTCTTTGGATGTCTGAAATAATCTTCAATATTCATTAATCATTGGCTAGTAATTTAGTGGACCACTTCTTCAAACTTCCCAACACTGTTCAAATGTTTTTTTTTGTATTTTGAAACATCGTGAGTTACAATTTGAATAATCTAAACAAGATTGAATTTAAAATTGAAAAAGACTTTAAGTAAGATTTTATTTTGTGTTATTAATTAGAAACATTTCCCTTTGAATTTCTATGTTTATTATTTTTCATGAAAGTACTAAGTTTTTTAAAATAGGCTAAATGTCCAAAATTTTTATTATGACCCCCTTTACGTTATACCCTTATTTAAGTGTTTTAAAATCCCTGAAACTCACATATATTACAAATTCTATTCCTCTCCCAACTCTCTTTTTTTAACCAAGTTTTACTTATTATGTCTTTGGTTGATTCTTGAATTTAGACCATTTGATTGGCTGCTCAATTTGCCCGTATTTTGCGGTTTTTTTATGCCTGTATTAATTTGTGGATGCATCATCGACAGGTTCCATAGTTCGTTCTAATTTTAGAAACCTGACTCCCTGTTTCCTGACTGACTTCTTCTTTGCTTACGATCAGAGTTTCGTTTGTTCTTAAAATTTAAATTTCTTTCGATCTACTTTGATTGTATTGAATTGTTTTAAATTTATTTAATTTAATTTTAAAGTGTTTGAGGTAAGTTGTTGATTCCTTACAGATGAAAACTATCTTGTTACCACCTTTACATAAAGTTCCATATTTAATTTTGAACGGCGGTTAAAATATCTGAACTTTTATTTGTGGGTTATAACTACAAAAAAATGTTTGTATAAGATTTTTAGTGAGAGGTTAATTCATGGAAATGTATTTGTAATTTAGTTTAATCAGTACCACTTAACCGAGCTCTGCTCGTTTAACTTTTTATATAGCCTATTTTATATACTCAAAAAGGCATACAAAATGTGTAACATTATTTTGTAAGTATTTTGTGCATGTTGTATTGCATTATAAGAGCCCCTGCCTTCATTCTCAGCTGTGAGATGCAACCAAAAGGTTCCTTGTTAGTAAACTTAAAAATCTTTCAATTAAAACAATTTTTGTTTGTTTTTCCATTTTTTAAATTTACAGTATTTTCAAAACAAATTTTTAAAAAATACTATCTTTCCAACGTGGAATAATTTTTTTGCCTATTGCTGGTAGCACGCATACGCATGAGTATTAAATACAAATTTTGTAAACATTCCTCCTCAAGAGAGTAAACCATGCACTTTATGGTAAAAAGAATGAAAAATAAGAAAGAGCATAAGTACTTCTAAAACGATATATATTAATTAACAACCATACAATTATCACAGGGTTTACCATAACCTCAAAGCTATGCTTTAGAAATGAGAAATATTAAAGTTTTCTATTTCACTATATATTTAGAATAAATTTTACTTTCTTCTGACAAATTAAATTGTGAATAAGGCCTAAACAATTATTGCAGTATCAACCCTAACCTCAAATCTTTGCTTGAGAAGTGAGGCAGGCACATTTAAAAATTGACTATTTCATCATCAATTTAGGCCTATTTAGGTCAATTTCTTCAAACAAATTTAATTGCAAAATCTATCCTAAATATAGTAAAAATGATATTTAGCAAAATGTTCTATTAGTTTATCGTTTTATATTTATATTATATATTCCGTGGACTAATCTCTCTATTTAATAAATAAGCACCAAAGAAACATTCAAACCGTCTCTTGTTACATTGATAATACTGTATAAGTTACATTGAAATAATATGTACAGTTTGTGTTAAACTACATTAAAACAGACGGCAAAGTATAGTGGCGAACTCACTGAAATGTTTAAATATTTATAATTGGTGAAATTTCGGGGTTTTCCCATTTTTCTATAGTATGAGACCTAGCGCAATCAATTCTATGCACCTTAAAACCCTTATATGCGAAGTTTGATAAAAATCGTTAGAGACGTTTTCAAATAGGGATGCATACATACAGAAATCCCTCGTTTAATAGTATAGGATATTTAGTTTGATTTTAAAACTTACTTTTTTTGGTAATTAAGTACAATGTTTATACAATAGACCAAAATACTAAACAGTGGCTTGCTTGAGTATCGGCAGTGAATGGCTGATTTCACACTTACCGACATGACACCGACACGACATCGACACGACACCAACCCGATACAGCAATAGTACCGATATCGGCAGACGTCTTTCACATTCACCGACTCGACGCCGATACCGACACGACCAATTGTACAAGCTATCGTGTAGATTGACCCAAAAAGTACATAGGCCAAACAAGGATGTTCAATAAGAAGTTTAAGGAACATAATCCGTCTGCCAACAAATTATATAGCTAATAAAAAAAGTAAATATGTGCTGTCGTGGAACCCCATTCAGGAACGAAGTTCATCACGCCTTTTCTTCAATTCTTTTACCAGCCTTAAAGGCAACACACACACATAATTTTAATCTTTCAATTGCCGTTTATTATTATATTGTTTTTTATACAAATATTTACTGTTTCCATATGTTTAATGTTATAATAAAGGTGTAGAATTAATTATAACATCAAAGCTAAGATGGTAAACACAGTTAAATGTCCATTAATTGTAAATACATTCAATAAACATAAAATGTTGGTTCACTGTCTAAGCCTAACCTAAAATTATTGTGTATTTGTTTAATTTATTTTACCTATCTTAACGGCAAAATACATACAATGGTTTTAGGTTAGGCCTAGACTTAAAATTACTTTCTAGGCCTAACCTTACCATAGCAACCACTAAACAAACCGAGACGATATCGTTCCGATAAAGAAGGGAGACCAGCAGCTCGCCGACATGTCGGCCCCTGCAACGACACGACACCGATATGTCGGTGAGTGTGAAAGCTACTCTTAAGTTTAAGTTAGTTTTCATGACCGACAACATCGTTCCGATATCGTGTCGGTGTCGTGTCGGTAAGTGTGAAATCAGCCAATTACAGAGAAATATAGAAACAAATATTATTTTAATTAAAAGTCACTAGTGCAGGCTCAAGACGCAAACTTGCAGACTAAATCTGCCTTGCCAAATTTTGCTACTGTATTTGTAACATTCATTCACCCTCTATCTATTCTCCAAACTCTACAAAAAAAAAATTATAATAATAATGGTTGATTAATGGTTGACTTGTTAGAGAGGTGCATTAAGCATTGCCCCTGTTGACACAAACACACTCTCTTCTATACACATACTTATGTTCCATCACAGGATAACATCCAACAAGCTCTTATATTTTGGTTTTTGTTACCAACAGGTTCCTGCAAACTGCTGAGATGCTAAAACCACCCACTCCTACAACAAGCCAGGATGAAGAATTAGTTGAATACTTTCCTCACGTCATGTTTGTCCACACTTATGCCAAGAGTTCAGATTTCTCAAGAGCTAGAGTAAAGTTAATGCAGGTATAGCACTTACCTTACATCAGAGTTTAGAATAATTTAGTATCGGCCGAACTGGCTGCTGTAACGTGAGCATGTACGATTATTAAAACCACAAAATCAAGGTTAGCCGAGAACCCACCAGGTTTAATGTTCGAAACAACACAAACTTAGAACAACCACACACACACACACACACACATACTTGTAGGACGTACCAAATGGCGAGGCACACTCACACAATGTCAAACGGGGAGACTGTGTTTCCGATGTCTGATCCATATTAGATTGCATACATATGTTAGTAAAATTGCAAGTATTCGGTATGTAACATCAAAATTAACATTTTTTCAATTTAGGAAATCCACACTAAAGCTTCTAGATGAGGAGGGAGACAAACGGCGAGATTTTCACGCAAGTTGCACACTCCACTTGAATATTGGAGAATACTAGAAACCTTTCTTTTATGCACTTGTCAACCCATAAAAGATTTATTGTACTATCAAAGAGCCGACGGAGTTAACAACATGTTTGCCTCTTTGCTACTAAGAAATTATTAACAATATTTTTTTTCTCCTTTACGTTTAATATTTATTGACTACAAACAATAGCCTATAAGTTAACCATTTTTAGCTGTTTCAAGGCATTTTTGTATAGCAAAATGCAGCTCATTATTGGAAAGCTGGTTCTTGTTGGAAACCAGGAAATTAACATGTCTATTAACTAATTTCAGACCAGGGCAGTAAACACAACTGTCCAACAATTTGAGCATACAAAAATTGTACAGTTTAATTTCTCATAGTATGCTTAATACAGATATTTTTTCTCAAAGGTGTTTATTGTCGCTAAGCGATATCTTCCTTAATTCTCCATCAAAATTAATTATTTAAACTTCATTTTAAGCTTTTGTTCCCCGCTATTCACGAAAATAGACAAACAGCTTAAATTTCATGTTTTCCTTACAAAAATTGATTAAAAACTCTTTTATAATATGCTTTATATGGTTCCTAATGAAAGGCGACATTTAATAACAATCTGTTTAACTAGCATGACTGCTGTTAGATTGTATACAAACTAAAATTCTATACGAAAACTGTTATTTATAATCCATCGTAAATAAATAAACGTAATTAACTAAATTAAATCAACTTATTAAATTAGGTAAGTGTAGGTCTGCTCATAACTTGTGAAATATTCGCACATGTCAAATAGTATTTATGATTTTGGTGGCTAAGAGAAATAAACTAAACATTGCAATATTATAAACAAATAAATACAGTTATTTAAACAGTTTATTAGAAAATCAAGAAAATTCAAACACTTTTGAAAGTAAAGTATTGTTTATAAAAGTAAAAGTAAAAATAAAATACAGAACACAATCCTCACAAAAATACGTTTATTTGTCAAACACGTTTCTACGACAAAGTCGTCATCTTCAGTGACATATGAGCTTCAACTAAATTATAATGTAGTTATTAGTTATAAATTTATTAGATACTAGAGGGCTTCGCCCCCTGCTCGCTTCACTCGTTAACCCCCTCGGTGACTCATGTAGAAGCAAATGCAAACAGATTATTTTATATAAATAGGCATACTATTAAATTCTAATACGTCTTATTTATTTTTAATTAGAATGTAACAGAGTGGTTTCTTATTTTTAAATTCCTTAACTCAAGCTTTTATTTATTTGTGTGTGTTGAAACATGAGTTGGTTCAGTCTAGGCCTAAATTTAAATATTATTTTTCACTAAGCTGTTTTTCAATCCGAATCAACTGTTTTATCTGTTATTTTATTCAATTTGTTGCTATCGTAATGAATAAATATTTACATTCAAGAAATATGTGTTGCTTCATCAGTCTAGGAATAACCGAAAATTATGTTTAATTTATTTTACCTGCCTTAACGGCAACATACACACATAATTTATATTTGTATGCATGTCTTTGCCACAGTAAGATTCGAATGATGTAAGGGTCATCTTTCAATTGTCGGTTTTTAGTTTTTCATAATGTTGCTTATTTATACATTTAGCGGTTTGCGCGTTGTCAGTTAAATGTATTTTTCTTTTAAATTTAATAATAAATTAAATTGAAATTTAGCACACGTACAAATAAAGTATTTATATGTGTTCTGTGAACAGTTTAAAATTGTGCTCTCCGTTTTTTTAAACATTTATACAGAGTTTGAAATAGTTTTCTAAAACATCTTTCAAGTAAGATCCGATGCATTATTGTAGAGGTTATGGCCATATTTGGTACAAAGGTACTGACAATTATCTTAATTACTTCTCAAAAAGTTTTGTAACTCTGGACTATTATTTGCAAATAAATTATTTCCTCAGTGATAAAAGCAGAGATTGTATCGAACAGTTAGCGTTTTCACGAATATTTATAATGTTTTTTTATGTTATTCTTTAAACGGTATACAATGCCTTTTGATGTACACCTTGTGCGTAACCTTACCTTTCCCTGTCTTTAAAAATATATCATCTTCATTTGGCGTTAAAGCTGTCAGGATTGCATACGCACAAATTAAATTTCCGATTCCGATTTGTTAATTTACATGATACTGGCTTAAAATTCATTTCTCAAGCTAAACGATAGTTTGATAATTGATATCGGCTCTAGTTTGACTGACTTTAAATACGTTTTTTTAACATCTGATCATTTCCCCCTACTACCTACTTTTGCAGTGATCAGTGTCTTTAAAAGTTAAAAAGAAAAATAATATTTAAAAATTAATTTAACTATATATTTTATATAACCTCAATAAATGTTTTAATAAACGGTTTGGAAGTGAACTTGGAGCATTTGTATTTATAAATTATCACTTTCACAGTCAGAATTATTGTACTAGTTCAATCCAATTGTTATTTCCTTTAGGTTAAAACCACCTAAAACTAAATGATCAGGTAGAATACATGTCAAACTCGCCCTTGTTAAAACCATTGTCTCAACTATGACCTGAGGTCTCCCATGCCCATCCCTTTTGTTTGTTAACCAAGTAAAGTTTCTCTGTTGTAATATTTACGGCGGTTTTCTATATTTTCCTTAGTCTGGGTCAGTTGCTTATGTGGCTTCAAAAATATTATTTTTTTTAGACTACAACATTTATGGTTATACCTTCAGTCGGGGGCGACAATGTTGCCAGATTTAACACATCCCATGTTGCCGTCAAGTGCACCTTTTCTAACTAAGGGTTCAGTCCAATCGTTCTTGTCAATTCCTTAGATGAGGGTGTTGCTTGCTTCCATTATTTGAATGTGCGCAATATATTATAAATTACACAAGTTATTCACAAACCTCAACCATTACTCCAATTAGAGCGTTAAACTTTTTAATCGAAGTTAAGACACTATTTTTATGTTATAACTATGTCGAAAATGGTTGCCTATCAGTAATAAATTTGAATTAGTTTGTTAAATAATGCAATACCTATATGAATAGTTTTAAAGAAGTTAGTATATGTTCATTCAATATTCAGTTATATAGTTTAAGTATGCATCAATTATGCAAGTTTACCGATATTTAATTAATCTAGGAACCCATCATATACTTTAGGAATAAAAGGAAACATTGGTTACAAATTTAAATGAAATGAAGGATGTATTACAAATACTTCATATGAAATAGTTACGGGTTTGTGGAATATTAATAACTTATTGTGCATATTCTTCCTAGAATCAAAATATACAGTATTATTACAAATTGTTTTAGAGTAAATTAACCAATCATTACGTTAGCACCACTTATACAATTAGTTTAGATTATAACCCACCCAACTTTGGCTCCTTATTTCCAAATATCTAACATTTTAAGTGGTAGGCCTATATGAAAGATTTCTTTTATTCCAGTTTTTCTGCACAAAACATGCTAAAATCCCATTTAATTATTCTATTTCAGAGAATAGTTCAACAAAATGTTCAAAAATTCTGTGGTTTTAGAGATTTTTATATATATGGCGAAACCAACTCGTAAAAAAATAGTGATAAAAATATGTTTTTTTTCATGCTGAGTGGTAGTTTTTTGTTTTATCACTATCTCATTCCTTCACTGTTCTCCACCAAAAATACCTTATTCCTGCCATGGAATTGTTATTGGTTAGATTGTTCAGTATATACAGAGTGTTCATAAAATCCCTTTAAACCCCCTTTATTATTTTTGTTATTGAAAATAAGTTAACAAAACTTAGTACAAATCTTGTGTTGCATAACAGGACACATTTTTTGACATATCTGAACCTTTAGGGTTTTGGGGGCTTGAGGGGGGATTAAAAATTTCAATAAAAATAGGTAATACACCATTGAAAAGCTTATTAAAAGAGAAACAGAATGGCGCAAACTAGAACTTAGTACTTGCTTCGTTTCAAAGTAATGGACAATGAAAGTTCTGGAAAATAAGATTGTTATCATAACATCAAAGCAGCTTGTGTTGCTTAACAGGACAATTTTTTTTACATATCTGAACCTTTATGATTTTACGGGGGGCTTGAGGGGGGTTAAAAATTTCAAATATAAAGATAGGTAATGTAATACACCATTGAAAAGCTTATTAAAAGAGTAAGAGAATGGCACAAACTAGAGCTTAGTGTCTTTCTTTGTTTCAAGGTAATGGACAATGAAAGTTCTGGAAAATGATATTGTTATCATAACATTAAAGCATGTTATTAATTTTTATAAAATACACTTTGAGCTTGACGGGTGAGAAGGAATTTATATTAAAAAAAAAAATAAAAATAACACTATTCTCACTCATATACGTTTAATTACCAAACGCGTTTCAACGACAAAGTCGTCATCCTCAGTGGTAGCTCATATACGACTGAGGATGACGACTTTGTCGTTGAAACGCGTTTGTTAATTAAACGTATATGAGTGAGAATAGTGTAATTTTTATTTTTTTTAATGTTATTAATTTGTTAATATTAGGAATAAGAAGGTTGTATGTTATTTTACAGAACTTTGATAGTCCATTACTTTGAAACGAAGTAAGATATTAAGCTCTAGTTTCCGCCATTCTGTTTCTCTTTTAATAAGCTTTTCGATGGTGTATTACATGACCTACCTTTATATTTGAAATTGTTACCCCCTCAAGCCCCCCAAATCATAGAGGATCAGATATGTAAAAAAAGTGTCTTGTTATGCAACACAAGATATATACAAAGTTTTGTTAACTTATTTTCAGCAACAAAAATAATAAAGGGGGTTAAAGGGACTTTATAAACACTCTGCATATGAAATGTTGATGAGTGTTTGTTAATAATATTTAAACATGCAGTTTGTAATACATGTGAGTTTCAGGGTTTTTAAACATCAAAATAGTAGTATAACGTAAAAAGGGTCATAAGGTAAATTTTGGACATTAGCCTAATTTAAAAGATTTAGTTATTTCATAATATTAATGAACATAGAAATTCAAAGGGAAATGCAGACATTAATTAATAATTCAGAATAAATCTTACATAATATTAACTTCATGTTTAATTTCAGTTTTGTTTAAATATTTAAATTATGTTTCATGATGTGTCAAAATATGAAAAACATTAAAAGGTATTGGAGGGTTTGAAGCTATGGTCCACTAAGTTCTTAGACAGTGATGAATAAATATCGAAAGACTATTTCAGACATTGAAAGAAATAAACTTGATAGATTATGTTGGAAGCCTGTGTGATTCATCTATGATGGAGACAGAATTTTTGTCCGAGATGTTGGTAATATACAAAGGTAGTTGTAGAGAGACATATTTACGGTCCCCTGGAAAGACAGCTTCTCATTGGTAGCCTGGAGAACAGCTTCCCATTGGTCTCCTGGTTTTTATGACGTCACATGGCGTGATCGGAAGAGAGAACGAGGAAGAAGGAGCTTTGAGCGTCCCACTTGCAACAGTATTCCAGTACAGAACAGACATGTTTTGCATTTAGTCCAGCGAAATGTTTTAACAAGTGCTTATTTGCGGTAGTTAAAGTACAACTACCGTTTAAATATGTTTAAAGAGGAATAGAGACAGTGCCGTATATCGTACGATAACGAAAATGTGAAAATTGTTCGTAAATTGTCTCAAAAGTGATAACTTTAGAAGTATGAATCATGGCGTGGCGTTCTTTATGCATTTTACATAAAAACTGTGCAACGAATGTCTAAGTGAATCAAAATCTACGTGGCAAAAGTGCAACGAACTAAAGAATAATGGGGTTTTCTATTTAAATTAAATTCACATGTGTTGTAAGTTTTTTCTCTTTTGTAAATTCATATTTCTTTAAAGTGCACTATAAAACAAAAAATCGTAAGTAGTAAATTAATTTAACCAAGTCTGCATTTGAATATTTTATCAATATAAGTTTTTGTATGTCTAAGGTGAAATTATTAATAATGAATTTGTGTGTTTGAGTGTCTGATTGCAGTAGTTGAGATGATAAATTGCCAATTTGATTTAATGATTAATGTTTGTTTTTTGCAATTTGAAATGATACAGTAAAATATTAATGCCAACCACTATGACTTTTTAATTTGAGTTTTTATCCTTTCCAGAAGTACTTTATGGTAACGAACCTTGTTTAAATTATAAATTCAGTTTTTAGTTTTTTCTTTGTGTGAAATAAAATGGCGGCAGTCTTTGGTGAGGAAGGCGATTTGGTGCCAAAGTTGTCATGTGAACAACATGGCGGCCATGGTCCTGGACGAGTCCATTTTTAACCAGAGAACTGCAGTCATAGATAAGACAGTTATATGTGTAACAGATATTTCAATGATCAACTGTTGAGTAACAGATGTGATCAAAACATAACCTAACTTCAATTTTGGGGTTATGTTTGTTTATTTTCATTGGGATTAAGGTGTTGTAATATTTTAAAATGATAATTTAATTAATTAAATAAGTAAATGGATTGAAGATAGGAAATAATAAATAATTGTTACACAGTAAAGGTATTTTTTTATTTTAAAAATAACTTAGAAATATTTTTGTCAAAATTAAATTTTTATTTTTCATTTTTTTTTTGGTTTCTATTAATAAATTGTTTGTAAACGGCTTGCAAGGCGGCAGCACGTTACAAAATGGTGCCCGAACAGCCTCAGCACGTTACAAAATGGCGCCCGAACTTCTTTACCATAAACGAAAACACTGGGAAGGATGACTTTAATGAAAGCATAGTGGTTGGCCGTATTTCAAGATTTTTGAAAAAGTTTTAAAGTTAATAAATAAAATTTATAAAGGGTTAATTAATAAATATACGATGGCACAAATAAATGATTCTGGACTTTTCAAATTAAATCATTCAATTAATAATAAAATATGAAAATAATAAAATAGACAAACAATGGAGAATGCAACAAAAGTTAATGATGTGGGTGGGAGTGACAATTTCGATCCAAACTCTGAAATGAATTTGGACATATTATATCAATATATGGTATATGTATTTGAAAAAAAAGAAAGAAATAAAAAGCTTGATGAATTATCTGAAAAAAAGAACAATTCCAAACAAGACTTTGAAAATTTTAGGTTGGAACTTAAACGGGAATTTGATTTTATTAGTTCTAAACAAGATAATAAAGTAAATGTGACTGAAAAAATTGATAACTCCAAACAGGACTTTGATAAATGTAAATTAGTAGACAGTAGTAAAATTGAAAATTCAGAAGGGAGATCTGACAAATTAAATAAAAAATTTGATGAGCCGTTAGAGGTTTCAGATGTTAATGTTAATAATACAATG
>JAGFPH010006215.1:50318-60437 GCA_018207615.1 Philaenus spumarius
ATGTCTGAAAATAAATAAATATAAATGAAAAGTTTGAAACCACCATGAACGGAATTTTGTCAATAACATTGTTACTTTAACCCTAAAACTGTCGATGTTAATTTTTTGCAACGCCAAGCCGTTTCGGTGCGTGTTGCGAGCATATTTTTGAAAAATTATAGTAATTATAAATCGATCCAAAAGTGTTCCATAGCTTTTTTGTAGAGAAAGGTTCAAAGAATTCATATATGCCAGTAAAAAATTGATTGATGTAAAATTTACAAAGTTATTAGCTCAAGAAACAAGCATGCTCAGTAACGAAAGGAAAAGGTTCAACTTTAGGCCTACATAAAAAATAGTAAACATTTTTTTAAATTTTTTAAAAGTTGCAATAGACATTGTCACAATTAACATTAAGCATAATTAATTAAAAAGCATAACAATAAACATTTATATCAGTAATTACAAAACTACATATACAGGACATATATATATGACTAAAAATAAGTTACATAGTACACTAAAATACAAAATACAGTTCTTACACAAACTAAAATATAAGATCGTTGATATTACAATCCATAAACTCTTCAACAGTATAAAAACACTTTTTTTTTAACCATCTATTTAAAACTAATTTAAAATGCCCAGTGGGAATTGCCTCAGAGTTGGCAGGAAGTCTATTAAAAAGCCTTACACCCAAGTATTTAAAACTGGACTGAGTCTTGTTTAGCCGAACAAAATTAC
Source organism: Philaenus spumarius (assembly GCA_018207615.1). Taxonomy (NCBI): domain Eukaryota; kingdom Metazoa; phylum Arthropoda; class Insecta; order Hemiptera; family Aphrophoridae; genus Philaenus; species Philaenus spumarius. The sequence continues at coordinate 51,045 of JAGFPH010006215.1, forward strand.
ACTGAATTAAATTTTTGTTCCTAGTAGAATAATCATGCTTATCAAAACCCAGCTTATATTCAATTATGTTTTCTTTTATGTATAATAGAGCTTGCAGTATGAAAATACTAGCTAGAGGAAGAATTTTAAGCTCCATAAAGAGAGGCCTACATGACTCATGGTCAGATACCCCCCCAATGATCCTGATTGCTTTTTTTTTGCCAGAGGAAAACTTTTTTTGCACCTGAGGAATTTCCCCAGAGCGTTAGACCATAAATGAGATGGGAATGGAAGAATGCAAAATAGGCCTTTATGACCAAACTGTCACTAGTACAAAGTGTTAGTCTTCTTAATAAATAAGTGACCCTAGCTAGACGGGTACACAAACAGTCGGTGTGAGCATCCCAAATAAGTCTGGGATCAAGATGAATTCCCAGAAGCTTCACAGACTTTTTTTTTTGGCTAGGATGACATGAAGTCAATAATAGAATTAAAGTTTTTTAGTAGGCCTACCAGTTTTATATTGAAAATGGAGTTTCGGCTCCGAAACATGTCGTAAGGAATACACGACAAGAAGTCACGTGACGGACCTAACAAGGTAATATTATTATTAGTAATTATAATAGTGACTTGGTACCACAAACATGCTATTCAGTCATTTCTTTGCGTTTTATTCACGCTGCATTAGCTTTTCAGACAAAATTTTAAAACGATGATTACATATTTAAATATATGTTTTAGAACAAATTTGTAATTACAAAAATTAAAGTTTAAATCATTTCCTTTCCAACGGTTTTTGTTCTATTGCGATTGGATGATTTTTAGTGGGTGAAGTATTCAATACAAGTTGAGTTGTCAAAAGACTACTCAATTTGAGAAGTCTAACACTGAGTGGGCAGTCTACCAGTACGAGGGTTAAACAAAAAAACTTACCATCTTCATTACAGTCAGGTAACAAAAACAAATTCAATGGTTCTTGATCCATAACTGTAGGATTTAAAGAATGTAAAACTCCACCGTTTGCTATTCCTAGACCACTTTGAATTTGAAGTCTTGATCTTGCAAATGTTTGACTATACACGTCCTAAACAAAGAGTATTTCATGTAAAGTAAACAAGTATAATTATTTTACTTCATTAGGGTTTTAACTGTTCAACCCTTCAGACATTTATTTAGAGTAAAAACAAAAATATATCTCCAATATTCATGGGCGCCCATACCTATGGGCAGAGGGCGCCACGGCCCTCCTCTAGCTCCCAGGGAAAGGAAAATATGTATATTATAAATTAGTCAGGTAACATAATTATAATTGTGTATACAAAATACTCCCAATACGGAGGTTGGAGTGTGAAGCACGCAATGCATTGTGTATTGAAAATACTCCCAATACGGGGGTTGGCTTGCGAAGCACTGTGCGTCGGCCGCTTCTCATAGTGTTCAGTGTCAAGCTCACATCTGCGTCCTTAGCAGTAAACGTGTTAAGCCTCATACTCCGGTCTAGCCCCCTCCCCTTAGAAAATATCATATAGGCGCCCATGCCAATATTCTTTTTTATTTTGGATTGTTAACCCTTAACGGGCGGCTAGCGCCTTTATACGCGGCATGACCCATTCTATAAACGCGGTTAACGCCTTTAGACACAAAAACATGCTTAGATGATCCCATAGTTCAAGAAACTTAAAATAGAGTACAGATTGATGTTCTTTGAGTATGTTTAGACCAAATAAAAAATATAAGCAGAGTCTGTGACTTCTTATCGCTCTGTGTTCGATAAAATACGAGTGTGACTTTTATGTGTAATATTGATGAAACAACAATCATTTTAGTAAATTTTTATTTTTAGACAACAAGAATTACTACATTACATGTTTATGTTTTTCGTTTTCTGTAGCCCATATAAAATGTATTCTTGTATGCAATCTCTTTGTAATATATGTTTATAATTATTTATTTTGTTTCGATTTTATATGTAAGAATTTAGTACAGTAATTATTTTATTTTTTGAAAGTATTGCTTGTATGTATTTTGTTTTTGAAGATTCTTATTGTAAATTTTGCAAAGTTTTTTTGACTTTTTTAATTTGTAAAAAAAAGTTTAAAATTAGTTGGATATTTTTTATGTGAACTATTTAACCCTGAGAATCTAAATTTAAAAAGAACATTGAGAAAATATTTAAATTTTTTTGTAAATGAGCGGTAGCCCATGCTTTAGCTTAGCGCTTTAAGGGTTAAGGTTAAATAGTGCACACAAAAATACAAGATATTAACATTTTTTAATCAGTTTAAAAAGAGTCAAAACTTTGAAGAATTCATTTTTTATTTTTATACTCTCACCTTTCTGTTTGGTGCAAACATTTTATTTGTATTATAAACTACAAACATCCTAGTAAATACAGAAGGCAAGAAACATTCAAGATAAAAAAAAAATATTATTGTTATACAAAAAATGCATATTTTTAAACCGTAAAAAAAAGTGATACAAAATGGACGAATTCAAACAACGAATCAAATGCCAACTTCAACTTTGGAGCGAGTGATAGCGTACAGTCCAAACTGATTACCCATGTGTGTGTGTGTGTGTGTGTGTGTGTGTTTGTAGGACGTATCACACGGGGAGATTTACAAGTACGCACAACACGTAACGGGGAGGCAAAACTAGATGGGGAGATCCCGTTACGTCCAACCAATATTTTCAGCGTATAAACCGGTTTTTCGGTCTTTAGAGCATATTTCACTACTTTTCTCAAATCCTCCTCGTTTGACATAATGGGATACAAACACACTATGCACTCCTACTTACAATTGGTTTTTGTAGGCTGCGCTGCGATCGCTCGTATTCGCACGGCATCCACTCTTAGTCGCATATACGGGGAGTTGACTTCTTTTGTTATTATTTAGACAAAGTCTAGAAGGTTTTTTGCTGTTAGTCGGAAAATCAATATTTTTTTGCTATTATTATTGTAGTTAGAAAGTGATGGTTCAGTCATTTTCCTTCCGTCCAGTAGCTCAGAGCCCTTATTATTAGGAAAGTTTCGTTTTTAACCGTTGTATTCAGTCAATATATTCTTTTTTATATTTTCTTTATATTTGTTTGAATAATTATTATTATATTTCTGTATGATTTTCTTTAGTAAATTAATTTTAATTTCTTACATATACAGGGGTGCTGAAAAGTCTAGAGACGGTTTAATATTTTGTATTTAAGGGAAATTTGAAGGTAGCTGTGATTGAGGAACCTACTCTATGTAAAAATTATATTTTATTAAGATTTCAAAATATTTATCCGCCATCTTGAATACAACTTTAATTTTTTAAATGTGCAGGTGGTCATGTGATACATTATTTCGATGTAGAATTTCAAGAGAAAACCAACGGTGAAATTTGTACATCCATATCTTTAAGCTACTAAAAATGGCGGCCAAAAACCAACAAAGTCGTGTTTTCCGATGTTGTCCTATTTTGCTGTACTATTTTTGTTAAATATTAATAATTATTCTTTTTTGATTTGTAATTAAATAAGCTTTCAAACGATATGCTACACAATGCTATTTGGGAGTATTTAAAAATTTTGAGTTACAGCCATTTTGATTTTTTCAAAATTGATTTCGAGTGGTTCAACCATATACGTTGTTTTTAAAGCAGCATGACGAAACTATTTTTTGTAGTTCGTGTTGGTCATTGTTTTATATTTTTCTACACACACGATTTTTTTATACAAAACGAATCAAACAAATAATTTGTTGATCACATTCACGGCAGTATGAGCTCATATCCCTTTGCTTTCCCTGCACGGGAAAAAATATTTATTTTTAATTATAAAAAAATACTTAACGTTGCTTCCATTTCTTTTAAATTGAATTATCACTTATCTCTAGTTATTTGGTAAATTATTCTACAGTTTAATAGTTAAATTGTTTACTTCTAAGGCATTTTACATGTTTACTTATTTATTTATCATTAATTCCACCAATCTTCCTCTTTGCCCTTTCCCATTCTTTTCCTCTTAGCGTCAAGATACGAATTAAGAATTTGGTAATAGTAAATTACAATTAGGCCTAATTGCATGAAAAAAAGTTGAATTTCGTTAATTTACAATCAAAATTCGAATTTCCACCTCATGAGATACCAGTACATTTAATTTTTCAAATAGTTTTCTTTTTCCTATAATTTACTAGCTGGCCAGATCCGGCTTTTCACGGATAGACAAATCAAAGTTAAATGTATATTAACCAAAAAAATATATCAATAAATATATTATACTATGTATTTCTTATGGGGAATTCTAGTAACTTTGACCTCCCTACCCTCCCCCGCTAAAAATTCGAATTTTTTAAAAACATTTCTTAGTGATCACCTACGGCCCTTGAGGAAGCTACATACCAAATTTCATTCCAACCGTTCGGTGGTTTTTGAGATTTCGTGTGAGTGAGTCATTGAGTGGTATTTGGATTATATGTATATAGATTGAAGCATATTGCTTATGAATGGAACATATTTTTAAAACTTACTACACTTAATTAATATCCTTTATAATTGAGTAGCCAAATTCCAAAACAGACTAAATCCACTCTGAATTTTTTTTGGGTAAACGCCAAAAACTGATTGCTTATCTCACATCAAAGATATTTTTATGATTTATTTTTTAAAAAAAGGGTAAAAAATTAAGCATGTTGTTGTTAAAGCATGTATTAAATGGTACAAAAATTATAATTACTGCAGCCTATTAAATATCTGGTATAGCTGGTTTTGGAACAGTAATCATGATTTAGCTGCTTTTGGAAACTTACTGTCCGCCATTTGATTTTTCATTTCGGTTCCAAAAGCAGTTAAATTGCGTTTGCCATTCCAAAATAAGTTAAAAACTTAACAGAACCATACATTTATCCCTTTTTCTGAATACAGTACATTGTATGTCGTTAGGTTAGGTTATGTTAAATGAACACAAACATATTTCTTTTCAATACCATGAATTTTACTGTGTTGTTTATAAAAAGCCATTCACTCAATCATAGGCTCATCCTCTTCATTCAGCTCAAAATCATCATCATCCTCTTCACCTTCATTATTGGTAGTAGGTAGTTGGAATAAGTCCTTGAAAAACTTCAACTTTTGCTCTTGTTGCCAGTCATTTCCATAGTGGAGATCTAGTAAGCATTTCACATCATTGATTTTCGTTTGTTTCACTGGGTGTCCTTCTTGTATCACTCTCAAAACCGCATTGTCAAAAATTTTTCCCCTTTTCATCACAGACTTACTCTCACCTATTTCAAATAAATAGTTCGCTTCTCCTTGAATCAGAACGGAGTTTGGATTACTTTTACTTCTAGAAAAGATAAACTTCTTTGCCTTTTGAAATTGAAAATGCCATTGTCCTGGTGCTTTTAAAACAGCATCGGTTACACTTTTCCAATCACTCACAGGACAATCTGTCCCGAGTTTCACAACAGTACAGTGCTTTTCAATTATTTCAGTGTACTCATCGGGATTATTGATGACACTCAGATCTTGAAATTTTCTTTCCAGGACTCCAAAAACTCGGTCAGGGGGGATAAAAGAATGACCGACTACTGGAAAGAGTAGTACAACTTTAGTAACATGTTTAGGTGCATCTTTCAGGAGCCAACGAGCAATCATGCCCACTACAGTCGTGTTCTTATTTTGGCCACCACAACCGTCAGAGAAAAGTTTGACCATAGTGACATTTTCCATGTTAGCGCTTGTTAGCCTGTGGTAAACCGCAGATGCAATTTGATTGGACCCTTTTGCATACTGGTTTTCTGTCCAGAGATAAGAAAAAGTGTTTTCTGAATTCAAGGGGACTTTAGAATGTCCCTCACAAATTACAAAGTTGTAAAGATATAGCTGGCGCTTATAGTACGCCGCTTGGTCTGGTATTTTCGGCAAAACCAGATTCTTTTGACAATCGTAGCTTAGAATAAGCTCTGTGTCATTGTTTTCCTGCAAAAGTTTGTAGAATCTTTCAGCACGGACTTTGTGGGATTTTAGCTCTAGCTTTAGAGTTCCACGTTTGCCTGAATCTTTTTCTGTACCTAGTTCTCACTCAAGCCTTGTACAGGTTGAACACTTATCAGTGTAAGGAGCATCAAAACCAATGTTAAAGTTGTCAGAAAAAACAAGTCGGAAAAAGTCATACTCACATTTTAGTTCTTCAGTTCGATGCTGCTCATTATACATTTTCCACATTTTTGCAATGTTAAGCTCACTTGGGAGGTATTGCCTGTGTTTGTTTTTGACTCTGCAGTAGTGTTTTTGAACTGGAATAAATGTTTTAATAAAAGCTTTGATGCTCTCTTTCTTTATGTTATATTTATCAACTTGGCGTGCTCCTCCACGAGTTTCAGAAGGCATGACTCCTGTTTCAAGGTACTTTTTGCAAATCAAATGCACTCGGTTTTTACTCTCTTGCAAAATTGTAAGTAGTGCGGCCCGACATACTTTAACATTCTCAGTTTTGTCATTCCTCTTTTTAGGTAAGAAAAAATCTGTACTTACATTCCTTTTTGATTCTATACCTCCTGGAAGACGAGTCCTTTTTGCAGAAGAAACAATGACGTGCTGAAGAATAAAATTTCTCTTTGATTGAAGGTCAGCGTCTTTGTAGTATTGCCGATGTATCTTTGTAACATCCTGCAGGGAAAGTTCTGCGCAGCGGTACTTGCTTTTGGCCGAATGTTTACAACTAGGCATCTGCGGGAATCCCTTCGGGCGGTGTCTGAAATAAAATAGAGATTATTAGTTTTCCTATGCCTTTAAAAAAATAAAATATAATAAAATAGCAACTTGTATTACAAAGACAAGTTATATTTTGCACACTATGTCAAAAACTCTTGTAGTTAAGTTAGGCTGAATTAGTTTAGTTGAGATTAGGTTAGTTTAGTTGAGTTTCGGTTAGTTTACTTTAGGTGAGGTGAGTGAAGGTTAGGTGAGGTTAGGGTAGTTTAGGTGAAATGAGTGTTGTTTAATGAAAGTTAGGTTAATTTAGTTTTCTTAGCCTAATAACAATGTTAACTTACCTAGCAACTTTTGCAACAGTTTTCTTCCATGTTGTATGGTTCTTCTTCCTTTTCTTGGCCAGAGGACTAGGCGTCTCTTGTATTAACTCTACTTCTTCCACATTCTGTGGAGTTTCCACTGTTATGTCTATTATATTATTAACATTTTCTTGTTCAACAAATAAAAATTCAGCATTAATAATATCAATAGCAACATCTTAACCTTCTAAAATTCCTCCTGAATCTTCAGCTTCCATGTTCATAACACACAACAAAACAGGTGCTTTAAAAATAATGTTAAATTATTTGCTTTTGATTTGCTTTTTTTGTTTTAAATTATTTATAAATCTATTTTAGCTTTTGGAATTAATTAGCCAACAAAATAAACAATATTAATACAGGAAAATTATTAGCAGAGCACTAGCAACAGTTTCTTTGGATTTAGCTTACTTTGGCAAAGAAACAAGAAACATTGTAGGTTCTTGGAGTATGATATAGCTTGTTTTGCAACAGTGTCATTTATGCAGATATGACTGATTTTGGAACCGAGTGGCAATGGGATATAACTGGTTTTGGAACAGTCCTCAATTTTCAATATTTATTTTAAATAGGTTTTAGCTGGGTTTGGAATATTTTGAAGTGACAAACCTGTAGCCTAGGTAATACAGAATCCAATGCCATCAATATCTCAACTTTTTTAAATTTTGGATTTATCTGGTTTTGGCATTCGGCGACTCAATTAATTACTGGTTCTGATAATGTTAAGATTAGTTACAACTTTTATTCAAGACTATAGGGCCCCCTGCTCGCTTCGTTCACCAACCCACGCGGCAACTCACAGCAAAGCATATGCAAACAGATTATTGTTACTTAAATACTTTTACGGGAATGACGATTAAATATTACAGAGATTTTTTTTAAATAGTAGAGGGCAATTTTTAATTATAAGATATGACCAAAATGGATACGGTATGTAAAAATCGTATGTGTAGAAAAATATAAACCTATGACCAGCATGACCTACAAAAACATATTTTCGTCATACTGCTTCAAAAATCTCAATACATGTATTGAGGTGCTAAAGTAACTCTTTTTGGTCCTAGGACCAAAAATTATCAGCTGATGTCGAAGACATTAACTATTAATTATACGAAATATTTAACGATAGTAAACAATGGATACAAACAACAGAACTGATACATACTCCAACTGCCTCGCGTTTTTTAAGTAGCCTATATGCCAAAAATGGTTTATAGTTACTGAACATATTTATGCTGACGTGTTGATGATAAAAAATATTTGAAAACACATATAATTTAATTATTTACTTTTCCTTCCCCAAAATCAACCGATTTCCTTCATATTTGGTATAAAAATAATCACGCGATCAAAACACAGCGAGTGATATATTTTGTTTTAAGTTTTTCTTTCAATTAAAAAAGTTTGCATAATGACACTGGGACAAACAGCAATAACTCTAATACAAAGGCAGACGACAAGTGCCCATCCCCGATGTCGCACAATAGGTCTAAGGGTAAGGGTTTTATTACGGTCATTTGGTTTTGCCTCACGCTGAGGTGAAATGAACTATAATAATGTCATTAGAGTGCAAATCACTAAAATTATTAAAAAAATAAATTATCAGTATCAATAAACTAGAAATAGGCTATGTTTTGTTGTGTATGTCATTTATTATGTTACCAAAAACTATTCATATACTATTTCCATGAAGGTTATATAGTAATTATTTAAGTAACATGACTATGATGTTATAGTTAATCCTGAACCTATATTAAAAATAAATAATTAATTTCTTTCCTTTCTTAAAAATGTAGAGGAGGTCTAGTATTCCGTTTTGACCTTAATCTATTGAAACTAGTGAGATTATTTAAGCTGTATAATTGTATTTTTTTTAGTATAATGGAAAAAGGTACAGTGGAATTTTATATCGAGTGCAACAAAGAAAACGCACTGTTTTTTAAATAAAAAAATAAAAAATAGAATCTATCATACAAAATAGAGAAAGAAGCAATGTTACCCTAATATTAGATAAATTATTAATATATTTTTAAATTTCATATTTTTATTTTTAATTAGATACCACTCACATAGACGTACAACTAATATGTTTGGACTCAAAATGATCGCTATATCATTGCTACTTGCATTTTGCATTCTTAAATTCTGCTTCTGAGTTCCTACTAAGAATCACAATGAATATTTTCACCTCCTACTTAAGCGGTCTTTGGAAAAAAAGAGAAATAAATGTTTCGAAATAAATTGGAATTATTACAATACAATTTTTTTATTTGTATTCAATTTATTAAATTTAAATAATGCATTTGTTAATTTTAATTAGTATTAATTTTATTTATTAAATTCCATATACAATTGGAGAAGAG
>JAGFPH010006215.1:60537-70624 GCA_018207615.1 Philaenus spumarius
AGTAAATTATTTAATGTAATGTAAATATACTATTTTTCTATTTACTTATATCTAATAAACTACTTTATAAAACTGTAATAAAATAGCCTTTAATTTAAATCGTATTTTAAGCGTGTTTAGTACATGTTTTATTTCAAATGTCTCGATATCATAAAGTAAATAAGCCAACATAACTAGGATTGACTTACAATGCCCCGCCTAAACTTAGGAGGGGAAGTGTGGTGGGATAGGTGTACTCTGTCTCACTCGCACTACCCGCCCTACGCGCCATCCTATATGATTTTTTTTTTTTTTTTGATTTGATTTGATTTATTTATCGATCCAGAGACACATGTTACAGTGTATTGATCTTGTCAAGCAATAACATAAAATTAACTAATTACTAAAATACATCACCACAGCACAACAACAGCATAAAACAAAAATCAGAGCAACATTTAACAATTATACTAAAAAACAATATTCCTGACATCAGCCTGAAAAAACTCACTTAAACAATAAAAAGGGTTATTACAAATCCAGCCATACATAATTTTTTTTAATTTCTTAATATCTACAGAAAAAGCTCCAACAGGGAGCATATTAAACATGGACATACCAATATATTGATATGATGTCTTGATATGATGTCTGAGTTATACTTAGTCTAGCAAAGGGCTTGTGTATAAGCATGCCTTTTCTAGTATTGTGGGTATGCACATTATGGTTCATCACCAATCCACCAAGCTTCAATTTTGTGAACATCAAACATTCAAAAACATACTGACTTATGACAGTTGGTACCTGCATCTGCTTAAATAAAGACCTACAGTGCTCATCACACGAACTAAATGTGATCAGTCTAATAGCTCTTTTCTGCAAGAGCAACACTCTGTCAATTTTTGCAGCATTTCCCAGATTTTATCTATACCTGGGAATTCCAGAGGGCTTAGCTTTACTGTTTTTATACTAATTACTATGTTTCATAACTTAGATTGAGTGATCTACTGGATTAAACCCTTGTAAAAAATAACAGATGTAGCATCTTTAACATTTTAATGTTATTTAAATGGGGAAAATTATAACTTTGATTGACCATTTTGTTGGATAGAGTCAACATACAGACCTCCGGTTTGCGCCAATCTTCTTCTTTTATCAAGGCCTTTAAAATGAGGTGTCACTCAATAGGGGTTCTCATTTAAAATTTTCGACTTACCCCCAAAATACCCCATTTTTGGGGGAGGGGTGAAATTTACATAAAAAAACTCCATTTTGGTCATGTTAACAATCCCCAAAGCCCCAAAGCTGTCTATTTATATTAATAAAAAAAAATAATAGGGGGGAGGGACTTTTAAGACACCTGGTATGTATTTTAGGCCTATTTGTATAGGCCTATGCGCCTATGTTGTAAGCTTTTAAAATATTGTTTTTATAGTTTTAAGACAATGTCTATTGCAGTTGCAAGATTGTTTAGTGACAGTAAAAATAAATATCAAATATCAAACACAAACCTCATAAATCTTTGTACTGATACAGGTTTTATTAACCACTCAAATAATCCAGTTGCTACATCTACACTACTTGCATTTAAATTCTCTGATAGTTCTGAAATTCCTTGTCTGAGGCTATATGATTGTTTGTTTGCTTCATCAGATACATCTGCTGAATCATCGTCGCTGCTGTCACTCGCACCTGACACAAGATTTGATGAGTCATCTGTATTTTCCAATCTTTCTTCGTCGACATCATTATTATCATCGGAAGTTATATTGTCTAAGAAAACTTGTTTTTTTAATTCGTTCGAGTGTATCAAAGCAGTGTTATTTTTTTCTAAAATGTCACTTTTCTTCTTTTTGAACTTCTTACTAGGCCTACTATATAAACTTACTTCACATTTCTTAGACGTATGACTATTTACCTCTGCTTTCTTGTTATTTTGGAGGATTTTTATTTTTCGTTCTACTGATTCTGTTGAATGTACAACCGTTTCTTTTGTTTTCAAAGAGTTTTTCTTTTTCTTTAAATTCGCATTTGTTTTACTGGCCCCACCATTTATTAGTTTAAAGGCATTATTAGTTTTATCTGAACCTATAGCACTATCTGACTCCTTGAACACTCGTCTGCCGTTATGCTCAAATTCATCTAATTTTATTTGCTTTGCTTTATTAAACGTAATATCAGTTTTACCTGAGTGTCTAGTTGCACTTTGGTTTGGACTTAAATTTGTAACAGAGGTGGTATTAGATTTTCTTTTTCGTTTAGATTTTTTAGAATACACTGCAAATGCTGAAATTGGTTCATTCTGATTTGCCAAATTCATAATGCACTCTTATATCGTACAAAACCTAAAACAGAAAAGGGAAAATACAAAACTAATTACATAAAATGAAACATCTAGTAAGTTGAGTTATGAGACAGAATATTTTTATGCATATAAAACTAAAAATCTAAAACATTGCTACATATATGATTTAGGCGTATATTCTTTTAGGGTTAAATAAAGCTTATTATTATGCGCACTGTATCTAAATTTAAATAAAGAATTCTACAAAACGTTAAAATAAATCCATTGTGTTTGTTAAGAAGTCTTAAACAAATTAAATTTTTCCTCTAATAAGAAACTTGAAGTATAACCTTGAAGCATCTGCAAGCTTAAGCGGAAGAACCGTGCCCATTATCAAAGCAAAAAAACCATATGGTCTACTTTTTTTAAATATTTAAATTAAAGGAAATTTTTTTATTAGCGAATTTGTATAGAAAAGATACGCTATTGCAGTATCTCTTATGGTGAGACCTAGAGTCGGGAGCAGTTAATTAGCACCGATCATGGTCCCCAGAACACCACGTTCTGGGGGGTGTCATTACAAATGTTATCTATAGGAATATAAGTAGGCCTATAGTCCTAAGTACATATAGGCCTATCTAATAGTTTTATAAAAGCAGAAGCAAATGTAAAAATAGTCTAGTCCTACTTTATATCTGGGCTTTGTGACCGTAGTAAACTAAACGTTTTTAGGATTTATATTCTCAACAAACATACAGAATTTTACATAAATAACTTTGAACAATTTGTTAAAATAATAAATTACTTCTTTCAGTATTATTGATCTATTCACCTATACAAAAATTCCTGTTGGGGTAAATGTAAACAAGTGATTTGGGGTAATTGTAAACATGTGTTAAATAAGGAATTCTCTGTATTTCTTAAAACAGGAATATTGTGTTTATGTATACCCAAATTTTTAACTCTCTAACTTGCAAGGGGAAAAAAGTACTTGTTTACAATTACCCCAATTTGGTTGGGGTAATTGTAAACATGTGGGGTAATTGTAAATTGCCTTAAATTACTCCTTATTGGGTCTTAATAAAATTATTCCAACATAAAATACATAGTAAAGGGTTCAAATAATAATGTCCAGCCATCAATTGGAATTTAAAAACTATCTTATGAGATTTATTGAACAAAGTTGGGTAGTCATGTAAAATCCGTTTACAATTACCCCACTTGACCCTATTATGTAGGGACCTTAGCACTCTAACGGCCGCATTTTATGTCAGATTTGGTACACACGTTGGTTTTCCAAGTCATGAATGAGTTCGTAAGCCAAAAATCCAACAACCGGGGGCATGTTTTTTGACCGGAAGTAACAATTTTATTTTCGATTTTTAGTAGGCCTAAGTTACTAGAGTAAAATGTTTTTAGGGTTTTATCTCTAACAGTAAAAATATTAAGATATTATTCTACACATCATTTTGTTTGTTTACACAACCTTATAACCCTCAAAAATCTATCAAAACATAAAAGTACCCAGTTAAAATCTATGTGGGGGATTTACTGTAGGGGCATCTTCTCATCCGAGACCGACAGCAGGGATGCAAACTCACAAGCGAGTTTGTTCACTGCGAGCAAAGCAAAGATTTAGCAAATCTGGGCGCAAGTTTACTATTCGACCCTAGGCTATCCTATGGCAACAGAAATGCTAGAATTTTTAAAAAAACCATAAAAGGTTCTAACCTATAGTATTTAGTCACAGTATGTTTACGTGTATTCAACATTTAACAGTAGAATGTATAACAACATCGTTGTCTGCCAAAATATAGGGCTAGGGTCGAATAGTAAACTTAGGGTATGCACAAATCAGAGACGCAAAGTTTAGGTGCAAACTCACAAAGCGCGTTTTCAACTGCGAGTGGATCGAAGCAACGAACATTTTGTACATAAGGCAACTATTTCGTCAGTAGACAAATAGGCCCTAGTCTTTTGAAACATATAAACTCAATTTTGGAAATTCGCTCACGTCAGCGGTTATTATTTTGTAGTGCTGTGTTACTTTAACTGCACCAGATTTTCTAATTGATATTATGTAATACAGAAACAATTGTATTTAGGCACACTATAGAAATGAATACACTAGCCTTTAAGAGTTGTATATCTCATTTATGTTTTTTTGACTATTCACCTTCTGATTCTTAACCTGTGCTTTTCAACTTTTTTCTACCTGAGAAATAAATATCCAAGAAGCATTACAAAAGATGTAACATTAAATTAGTAAATGAATATCTATTGTGACCTAATAATCAATGACTTTAATATCAAATGCTAGGCCTATCTGCCTAATTTCGTGAATTTATATTTCTAACAACGAAACCATTATTTCAGACATTTAAAATGTAGTAGGCCTAACCTACTTAAATTTAAAAAAATCAAACTTCACGAGTTAAAATTATACATACAAACGTTATATATATTTGTTTTAAAAACATACCTAAATATGAAAACTAGTTCGTTTTTAAACTGGTGGCATTCTCGCCAATTATTATAAAAAATACTAAATACACATTACATACACTATAATATAGACTACACAGTACAGTGGAGTACAGACGATAACATAACATTAACACGAGGTTCAACCACAATCACAGATGTAAAATGTAAATGTCAACACATTTTACACCTGTAACCATCAAGGGTTACACGGAACGTCCATAATCAAAGGTTACACCTTTGGTTACACAAGACATACCGCTGCCCTCTTGGTATTATCTTTGATTATTTATTATACCGTATCTGCCGCTGCCCCTTCATGAGTAGACCAATTTCCCAAATAAATGGTTGGTTGAAACCCTAAAACATAATAATAAATATAAACTTTATTATGAAAATTCGGTCAACTCACGTCAGCGGTTCTGCTGAGGATCGAACTATTTTAGCTGAGAATAGACTACCCAAAACAAATCGCATACTTAAAAGGAGCATATTTTTATATATTTAATGGGGATTATGATTTCATTATCAAAGACCTTTTATTTGTAATTATTTCACAAAAATATATGATAGTATTGTGGAATTTTATTGTTTTTAGAAGATTTCTATGATCACATCATTTCTTTTAAACAAGTTAATTATCAGGCTTAAGGTCTCTTTACGGCATTACCTTTAAAAAAGATCTTTGACATATATCTATGGTTGTGTAATGGGCAATGGGAGCTTATGTCAAAGATCTTTTTTATAAAAGAAATAAAGTCATAGAAATACATATAAAGAATGTGCCATATTTGCCAAAGACTTTGTATAAAAATCCTTTAAATATATTATATATATATGATAGTGTATTGCCCTTGAATCTGTAAAAGACCGAAACAATACCAACTATAGATTTGTTCTAAACTATATATATTTGAAGTTCTTTGCGCCCGTTGTGATCAGGATGGGTTGTCGGTCGAGAAACCGCATCACGCGTTAGGAGTAAAATCCAGAAAGTGCCTTTTTATACCTTTTCTCTACAAGAGATACCGGTGAATGAGTGGTTAACGCACTCGACTTCCACGCTAGAAATCCCTGGTTCGATCCCCGGCTGGGAAATTTTTTTCCCAAAAATATAGGAAAGTATACGAATATACGAATGGCCAAAGAAGTATAACTTCCACCGTCTGGTCCGACGCAGACCCAATTTTTTATCAAGTACGATAGCAGAGTAAATTGAAATCTAAACATTACACAAAAAATAAATAAAATATCAATAGTGTACAGCTAGCCAATCTACACATGCAGTTACAGAAAACAGATTCAAAAGTTTAAGGCATTGGATAAAATAAATAATTTACTAAAACGGTTTCTAGTTTAATACTTTATTTTTAAAGTAATAATAAAGTAATAAATCAAAAGAAATTATATCTGCAATTAATTTTATGATTTAAAAAATGTGTTTAAACTGATTTGTAACTTAAAAACAATTTTATTATTGCTAATGTGGAGTTGCCAATTCATGGCTACATGTTTAAAATTTAACATATTATTATGAATATGAAAGTACATGGTCTTAGAGATTACAATGGCAGTACTTAATGTCAAAATAAGAAGTGATTCTGATTATAAAAAGAAAAAGCTAACCTCGCTTTTGCAGTGTTGAAATGTTAAAGTTTGTTTTTATTTTTTTAAATAGCCTCAGTAATTGTTGTTTGCATATATTTTTGAAATGTCGTCCTCGTTTATTTTGAAACATTCACTTTACTAATTGAATCAGTATTTCATGTACTTCAAAAAAAAATTATATTCTAACAATATTAGAATTTGTTTATTAGTCTGGGCCTATGAATTGTTTTTTTAGTACAATTATTTTTTTGTTTTGAGCATGTACAATTATTGCTGTCTTGTTTTGATGTAGTCAAAGTTTATTTAACTGGTTAATTCTCAGTTGTAATTTGATTCATATTTTAAGGATATGATTTGGATTCTTATTCATGTTTAAGAATACCCATATTATTTGATACAAGGTTTTTCTTAGTAGCCTAATCTTTATTTTTTTTTAGGTAAAAGGATCAAATTTTTATTAAAATATCGGGTATATAAAAATAATGTTATAAAATTATAACATGCAACACTTCCTATGGGGGAAGTTAGTGTTAGTTTTAGTGGCAATTGTTGCCATCTTACAAGTTATTCATTTAGTTTTACTCAGTCGTCTTGAAGCAAGGCATCATCATTATGTTCATCGAACAGTTGTTGTTCCTGAAGAATCATCAGATTTACATGTGTTGGAAGTAAGTAGCATATAATATTTGTTATTCACTCTAATTAATTTTGGCAAACTGTTGGAGCTTCATAATCGATTTGTTTTAACAGAACCTGAACTATTGTTTTATCAATCTGTGCTAATGTTCGACTTTGACTGACGTGCCTTTTTAGGACGAGCTGATTTACTTGTTTTCCATTGAGAACTCTGAATTTTCGTTTCAGGGTGATAGCCTTAAACCCAACTTTCATCTCCAGTTATAATTTTATAAAAATTCATTCACCGTATCTGTTGCTCATATGTTGTTCAAAATTTGCTGAAAGTAGGCCAAGAAAATGAATTAGCAAAATTCTGTAAGAACCCTGTTCAAAATACATTTCTATAAGTCAAAATCACAAAATATTTCTGACCCTCTGTTTCCCCGGGGAATGTTTTATATCCTCCAGTTCTCCAACCCCCACCTTAGTTAAAGACTTGTTATAGGCTATATCTATTAATGCTGGTCCCTTCATTTTAGTTACAGGCCTCATGTTAATCACTTCAGAAATAACTAAAAAGAACTGCATTTTTTGGGTCAAAATAAAGCTTGCCTTTCCTGAAGTGATGGTCAAAAGATAAAGCACACTCAATTAATATTTCTAGAACTAGACAGTTGGGCTCTTAACTGGATCTCCCAACTGAAATATAGAAACACTTTGTTCAGAATTAACAGAATAGCAAATAGTTTAAACACCAATATAACTGTAATGTATCTGAAAGTAAATAAGCTACATATTTTTTTATTATGGCTTTTGATGATTTATAGCAAATAACACTAACAATCATCATTTAAAAATTAAGAATGAGTATCCGAAGGACAGATCATTTAATTGGGAAAATAAAAAAACACCTTATTAGCAAATGTTTATTTCAAACTTTGTAGGCGCTGTCTACTCTCAGCACCCCTGGGTCATTATAAGTAACTTTATCTCTAAACACTCAATAGTTCTTAACTTTTATACAAATATCATGGATGTTTGAACAGGTTGACACAGTGTTCGGAAGCATGGTGCGAGCTTTAGAGCAAAGCCGAGTGTTGGACTCTAGCGGTGAATTCCAGGTAGTACCTGCAATCGCGTCTGCTACTAAACAGCCTTTCCCAAGAGGGCCTCTAGCTGCAACTCCTGACATTAGCATAGCTACTCAGTGTTCTTTCAATAATCTTCATCATCTGATAGAGCTAAACCAAAGATGGCAGGTAGGCTACTGTAGTGTAAAAGTTATTAGCCTATAGATTGTAACAGAATTAATTATCTATTAGTTTACTGATTTAAATAAAAACCCGAACCACAAAACAAGGAGCAAAAACTATAACTAAACAACTAAATTGTAAGTTAAGTTTAATACCTTACCCTTATGTACATTTCAATTACTAGAGTAGTGTTAAAACCCTCTGAGGATGATGACCATGTCATCGAAATGTACATAAGGGTAAGGTATTAAACTTAACTTACAATTTAGTTGTTTAGTTATAGTATTTGCTCCTTGTTTTGTGGTTCGGGTTTTTATTTAAATCAGTGTGATTTTGTCGCCACAGTGCTCTTTTATTTGTTTAATATTAGTTTACTGTAAGAACAGTAAACTTTGGTAAATTTATATAGGCAGTTGGATGACAAAGCTTACACAGGGATGGTTACACTTGTACAGTTATAAATACTATCTTCAAAGCTAGGTGTGGGCGATATAGAGAACACCGAGCATATTTTGGGCTCTGGTTCTGTCCCTGCGGAAATCCGGCGAAGATGGTTGAGTGATGGTAAATTGTCAAGGAAGGTGGTTATAGAATATTTAAATGGCCAGAACTGGCTCTTATTAGTGAATTACTTGTGGGAGGCTAAAAAATATAGAGATAAACTAATAGGCCTAGCTTAATTCAATTATTGATTAGTTTTTACTTATCACAAGGATGTGCTTACCTTTTTCTTTATTTTAATATATATGTAGGCCTAGTCTATATAGCCTATACTTTGCAGTAAATTTTATTTATAATTTCTAAATGTTAATTATTTATTCAAGGGTTATTTAGTGTTTTGTTTGCTATGTAGGCCTTAAGTGATTTTGTCTATTTAGTGTGTTACGGTGAAAGTGTTATAATTTGTGCATTTTATATAACTGTAAATTCATATTTTCTTATTCTTTTGTTGTCAATTAATTTGTAAACCTTGCTACGGTACCTTGGCAGACGGCCTCGGCCATGCCATTATGCATTGGTTATAATGGAGCACAATAATATATAATAATTTTCGTTTGTGCATAAGTAATGTAAGTATTATTAATTTTTTTAGGTTTAATAAATGTAGGCCCTACTTATTATTATTATAGGCAGTAAAAACTCTGTTTTTCAGATACTCAAATGAAATGTACCGTATCTCTGTATTATAACATAAAAATAAATAAATAAATAAATAATGTTAAGGAACGGTTGTCTGAATATAATAATGCATACAATTATTATTATTTTCATAAACAACAGCAATTTAACAATAAAATAATGTAATACGTCATAAAAAAACTATCAATACTTTACAACCAGCATTAATTAGCTAGATCAAACTTGTGTTTTGATACAGGAATCCATGCTGAACGGACGACTAGGCATAACATTAAGGCATGATTAACCACAGTAACAGGTTAAACCAATAAAAATTGATTCTCTATGTTAGGCTAGTTTGTTTAAATTATCTGTTTGTAAGAGTTATCGGTATTTATATAGTTTACCTTGTCAAACGAAACTACTATAAACACACAAACCTGAACTTTTTTCTTAATAAATATAGTATTTATACACTTCACTGATACCGGGAAACCAATATTTAACCATATTCAACATTTACAACATTAAAAACTTTCAAATCAAAAGTTCCTTATGGAGAATTACATTGTAAAGTGCCGACATGTTTTTCTTACCGACCTGACAGCGTTGCCGGATTGTTCTTGTTCTTTTTTGTGTAGAAACGAACAGTTTAGGCAACTCATTCTAATTATAAATAGTGTGATAATAAGACGAAATATTATAATCATACTGTTATCGGCAAAATACTGTGATTAAACAG
>JAGFPH010006216.1:0-21639 GCA_018207615.1 Philaenus spumarius
CCAAAAAATCCAACAATCGGAAGCACGTTTTTTGACCGAAAGTAAAAGGTTTTTGAGATTTTTCCTACGAGAATGAATTTGTTTTTGAGTTTTTTCTACAAATATAAATGTAGGATGTTATTCTGCACATTCTTTTTACAAGACCTTATAGCTCACTTCGTTCCCCCAAAATCGATCAAAACGTAAAATACCATAGAAGTACCCAGTTCAAAGCCATGTAGTGGAGTCTACCGTGGGGTTGGCGTGCGAAGCACGCAATGCATTGTGTATTGAAGATAATCCCAATATGCGGAATGGGGCGTGCGAACCAATTTGCAGCTATTCAGCACCGTCGTCAATCTATTTCCCAAATTTTTGGTTGAAACCCTAAAACATAGGCCTATAAACTTAATTTTGGAAATTTGCTCAACTCACGTCAGCGGTTCAGCTGCGTGGTCGAATTATTCGTTATGAATTCGAAATAAAACTGAATCTAAGAAGAATTGTGAATCTAAAAAATTAAGTGATTTAAAATGTTTCAGGAACTGTAAGTTTAAGTATCGAACATTTTCCTGATTTTACCCACAATCAAAAGTTTTTCTAAATCAAACAGTTTATTTGCATTTTTCTGCCTTCGGTAGTTCTCTTCAGAAGGCAGCATTTTAGTACTTTACTGTTATTCGTTTTTAAACATACACCAAAGTATTCTAATGTAATTCATTAAATTTTAGAAACTAAACTAAAGTGTGTGTTTCAAACAACGAGCTCCATTGATGTAATAAAGCTAGGCATTTGCTTGGCTCTGGGAGCAATAACAGGCAAGAATTTCATAACGGGCAGTAGTGAGGGTCGGGGCATATTTGGGCTGTTTTGAGCAAGCTACGCCGAGTGAATATCTAAACGCGTGACGTAGAATAAGTTATGGCAATGATTTGCTTTATGTATACGGATTTCAATGAAACAACGCCCGCGCTATATTCCGTAACCTGCAAAAGTACAGTCACAGTGAGCTTGATTTTTTCTTGAAATGTAAAATTTAAATACTAGGATTACCGATCCGTATGTCAAAGTAAATTTTATTTTTTTAGGAACTTTTGCAGGAGTGTTGTTTTTTCTTTAAAACGTCACAAATTGTTTACACTACATAGTGATCCGTTTAGTTATTAGAAATGATTAGTTATTTTAAATACTCATTTCAATTGATTTAAAATTTAACGTTTCAGTCATTGACACTGTCCTTTTAAGTAGGTAAAATATAAAAGGCTGAGAAGAAAAGGGGTATAAGTGTAGTGGAGTTAGTTTTGAGAAAACTCAGTTTAAAGTTAAACTGTTATAATCAAATCCAGGTAAAACCATGATCACTAAAACTAGTACATTTTTAATTGCCAGGTTCTAGACTAACATAATAACAAAGATTAATTTGACTTCCATCCTCTTATTCTTTGTCATCAGCCAATATTTGATAAAAAGTTGTCACTTGTACCCCTGGGTGTTAACACGTTCACTGCTAAGGACGCACAAGTGAGCTTGGCACCGAAAACTATGAGAAGCGGCCGACGCACAGTGCATAGCACGCCAACCCCCATATTGGGAGTATTATCAATACACAATGTATTGCGTTCTTCGCACGCCAAACTGCATGTTAAGAGCGTTTTCAATACAAAGAGCATTACGTGCTTCGCACGCCAATTTTAAGCCTATGTGCTATGAACGTACATGTGCGTCCTCTTTAAAATATAAGTGATTATTACGTAGAAATGTTCAAAAATAAAAAATAAAGTAATTTAGGCTATAAATGTAAAAAATATAAGGTCAGCTCCTAGCATAGGAAATACAAAATTTGCGGTGTAATGAACGTGTTAACAGAAATTATAAGTTATGTAATAAAACATAGGTTACAAGTAAATCACCTATGTAAAGTAAAGCGACTTGTATCACATGTATCCATTGGCTTCTATAAGCTAAACACCTCTTCTACGAAGTAGTTTTTTCGCCACTAGATCTCAGCATATGATAGATTTACAGTTACATTCCTTGGCCATAAACATTTTAAAGTGTTCAAGAGCAGTTTCTGCACTTAACTCCATTATTAAAAAACTGTCACTTGTACCCCTTAGTTTCTCAGCCCTTCATATGTCCTTATGTAATTTTTCTAATGTCCTGGAAGGTAAATTTTCATAAACCAACACGTTTAGTTTCATATAGTAGCTAGCTAAATACCATGCAAATGTTTAGTCTAACTTGTTTTGACTTTAGAAGTCGTTACAACTTGCAATTTTTACAATCATTTTACCTTCTCACTATACTATAGTATAGAGAAAGTATAGAGATCGTAAAAAAATCGATGTTGAGATTATTGTGGAAAAAATGTCCGTTTAGGGACCCACTGAGTTCAAAAAAGTGTTTTTTACAAAATATCTGTCTGTATGTCTGTCTTTACGTCTGTCTTTACGTCTGTCTGTCTGTATGTATCCAAAGCTAGAGAGAAAACTATTCGACCGATTTCGAACAAATTTGCACCAAACATGTCAATTAGGCCTGTACACATGCACGAAAAAAAGTTTTTCTGCATACGGTAGGGTAAATTAAGGGCTACAAATAAACCAAATTTGATCAAAATCGTTACAGTCGTTTTTTTATAAAAAAATATAATAATAGGCCTGAAATAATAATAATAAAATCTTAAAAGACGAGTTCGTTGGTATTTTGGCCGCCTTTATAATCGGTTAAAGATATGGATGTGCAAATTTCCCCGTTGGTTTTCTCTTGAAATTCTACATCGAAATGATGAATCACATGACCACCTTCCCATTTAAATAACACAGTTACTTAAGATGGGGGATCCAAGATGGCGGATAAATATTTTGAAATCTTAAAATGGTATTTTTACTTAGAGTAGGTTCTTCAATCACATCTACCTTAAAATTTTCCTTATATACGCAATATTAAGCCGTTCTCAGACTTTTCACCCATCCTGAATGTAATTTTTATGATACTATAAAACGTGTTTTGTTGACTATGATCGGTGCTCATTGACTACTAACAACCTTGAATCCCACAACAAGAAACACTGCAATAACGTATATTTCTTATGACTAACTAGTCATCAAATAAAAGTTCATTGTTTATAACAAAACTGCTGATGTTTTATAAGCCCCTGCCATTGCGATTATACGGTTTATATTGCGTTTGACAGTTTAGAAAATTATCATAAATTAAATTATAACATTTTAGAAATTCTTATGGTATTTCTTTGAAAAGAATGTACCATATAGTTCTCACGTTTTTCGTCTGCAGCAGCACTTACAAATATTGCAGATTGGTGTCGCTTTCTTATTGCAGAATGCAGCACTTTCTTAACATTGCCAATAATTTAACGTCGATTTAATCTTACTGCTTATTTGGGAAGTAATCAAGAACAATACCAATAATAGTACAACTTATCAACAGACAGAATGTTCATAAAGTCCCTTTAACACTCTTCGTTATTTTTTTATTAAAAATAAGTTAACAAAACACTGTATATACCTTGTGTTACAAAACAGGACAAATGGTTTGACATATCTGACTAATAATTTTAAATGTAATGATAGGTCATGTACAATAGTAAAGCTTATTAAAAGAGAAGCAGAATGGCGCAAACTAGAACTTAGTATCTTGCTTCGTTTCAAAGTAATAGTCAAAAATCAAAGGTCTCTAAAATTATATTTGTAACATAATTTAATAAGCAGGTTATTAATTTGTTAATACTAGGAGTGAGTAGGTTGTTGGTGTTAAATGTAACACATTAAGAAAAAAAAGAAACCGTAAATAAATGTGGTACTTTACCAATAATTTATCCGAGTTTTTAAGTGTACTTGAAAAACGTTGGAAAAAATACTGTTCATTTAAATGAAACCTAGAATACAACCCTTGACCTTTGCTTCAGAATATTTATCTGTCATTTTGTCCAGTGTGGTAATAATACTAGAACATTATAATAGTGTTAAGCATTTGCTGTACTGTAGCAGTTTTTAGAAAATACTCTTTTAGTATCTAAAATGCTATTTGGTCTTGGTTAAATATTTCGATTGTATTTGAATTTCTTAAACCTTGTTATAACCTTTAAAAAAAAAGTAGATCCTTCAACAATTTACTTATTCCTAATATGAACAAATTAATAACGCTGTTTGATTTTATAATAACAATAAGATCAAAATCTTTGATTGACTATTACTTTAAAACGAAGCAAGATACTAAGTTCTAGTTTGCGCCATTCTATTTCTCTTTTAATAATCTGTAGGCCTACATTACTTACTACTTTTATATTTTGAAATTACTATTTGAAGTAACGAAATTACATTACAGGGTGTCCCATAAGTAAAGTGCCAAACTTCGAGGAATGGTTCTATGGGTCAACATAAGAAAAAAAGGTCATACAAACACAGACCCGAAAACGTTTCGTTTTCTAGATATCTACCATTTTGTTTTTTTGTACAAAATTCTTATCTAGAGAACGGTTTGATTGATAGAGTTAAAACTTGGCACGAAGTTTAACTTAATAATAAGCGATATCCAAGAAAAATAAGCGATTAAATCCAATCATGAGTTTCAAAATGGCAGCTGTTTGCAAACTTCAAACCTAAATTACTCAAAATCCGTACATTTTAACAAAATATTTCAAGGCTCCTTTTTTGTATGCCAGGTTGAATAAACCAATTATTACACATAATTGAGAAAGAAAGATTACACATAGAACACTGAGTAAAGAATGATTAAATCTATAATTGAAAATATTTTACTGGTTATAAGTGGTTTTTAACAATATAAAACAAACTAATTTACTAATCCATAAAAATACCAAATTATTCTTCAAAAGCGTACGAAAGTTAAACTAATATTGTACGCCACTTAACATTCACTTTGAATTATAGTATCAAAGGGTTCAAAATGTGTCCGCCTACAGCAGCACTTGCAGACTATGTTCCTTGTTCCTTGTGTTGAAGTTGGTTCCTTGTTTGACGTGAGGTAACAGCACATTATAGGAAATTATTTTTACTCCAGTTTCAACTTATTGCTATAGGAAATTGTATAAATCATAAACAAAGTTTTGTTTGGTCTATTTGTGCATTATTCGGCCAAAATTCATTCGTTGAACTGAGATCAAATAAAATAATTCGACCACCTACGTGAAATAAGCTAATTTCCAAAATTAAGTTTAGCCTATGTTTCAGGTTTTCAACACAACTATTTGGGAAATTGTTCTTTTCACGAAGGCTCTGAATAGCTGCCTACGCGTAAGAAATATAATATATGAATAGAATTTGTTTCCACATCAGCTTCCAGCCCCGGCACACTCGCTGCTTCGTTCCGCTCGCGAGTTGGCAGCTCGACCTTTTTTTCGCTTCGCTCGCAGCGGACACATTCGCTTTTTATGGTACTTTTATTGTGTTTCACATTTTGATTGATTTTGGGACTAGGTCGTGTAGAAAACAAAGTGTGCAGTACATTGTCTTGTGAACGTATATGTTTAGACAAACCCGAAAATATATTCATTCTAGTAAGAATCATCTCGAAAAAAAACTTCCGGTAAAAAATATGCTTCCGGTTATTGGTTTTGTTTGGCTAACGAATTCGTTCGACAAACGGTGTGATAAATTTGGAAAAAATCGGACGTAAAATGCGGCTGTTAGAGGACGAACACTTATACACGTGATTCAAAATTATGGTGTGCCGTCAATCTGTCCGTATGTGTTTTATACTAAATATTTTTTATTTAAAACTTTTTTAAGTTTTCAAGATATTCCACGTTAAAAATGGCCGCAATTTTTTGAACTGTAATTTAAGTTTCGTAATTCTTTTCTTTTGCACCAACACTACAAACACCAGTAGTCATCCCAAATTTGAAGTTTGTAGCTTACTTGTTTGTTTTTTTTTTACTAAATATTTTGTATCTAAGTTGAAAGTAGTTATTTTTTAGTAGAAACTAATCTAAAACTCGTTTGAGTGACGTCAGGTTTCAAAATCAGAATTAGTGTTGTATTCCCGCAAGTTGAAAATGCGGTATTTTATAAACACGTTCACTGCTACGCAAATTTCGTATTTCCTATTCTAGAAGCTGACCTTTTATTAGCGAATTTCCATAGGAAAAATGAGCTATTGCAGCGGCCCTTATGGTGAGACCCAAATTCGGGAGTAGCAAATGAGCACCGGTCATGGTCCGCAGAACACGTTTTGGGGTGTCATTAAAATTCATTTATAGATATGTATATATGTGTTCGCACTCTAGCGGCCGCATTTAAAGTCCGATTTGGTCCAAATTTGGTATACATGTTGGTTGTCTACGTAGCTCGGACGAGTTCGTTCGCAAAAAAAAAATCCAACAACCGGAAGTACGTTTTTTGACCGGAAGTAACTATTTTCTGAGATTTTGACTACGAGAATAATTTTTTTTACATTTACTTTATAGCTCGCTTCGTTCCCCCAAAATCGACCAAAACGTAAAATACCATAAAAGTACCCGGTTCGAAGCCAAGTGGTGCAAACTTGCGAGGCCACTATTCGCAAACAAATTTTACTAATATATTGCGTACACACAGACAGCTGTTCAACGCCTTCATGAGTAGACCTATTTCCCAAATTGTTGGTTGAAACCCTAAAACATAGGCATATAACCTTAATTTTAGAAATTTGCTCAACTCACGTCAGCGGTCCAGCTGCGTGGTCGAATTATTTGTTCATATTTATAGCCTAAATGAGTAGAAATTACTTGTGTTTTTATTTTTGAACTTTACTACGTAATAATCCATAATATTTTAAATCGGACGCACATGTGCGTCCATAGCACATAGGCTGAAAAGTGGTGTCGCATGCATTGTGCATTGAAAATACTCCCAACACTTGTATTGGCGTGCGAAGCAAGCAATGCACTGAGTATTGAAAATATTCCCAATACGGGGGTTGTCGTGCGAAGCACGCAATTCATTGTGTATTGAAAATACTCCCAATACGTGGATTGGCATGCGAGGCACAAAATGCACTGTGTTTTGCAAATACTCCCTATAAGCGGGTTGGCGTGCAAAGCACGCAATGCACTGTGTATTGAAAATATTCCCATAGAGTTCACTTTCAAGCTTACATGTGCGTCCGACGCGTAGTGCATTGCACACCAACCCCCGTATTGGGAGAATTTTCAATACACAAAGCATTGCTTGATTCGCACGCCAATTTTAAGTCTATGTTAGGAGAGTAACTAATAATTATTATCATTATTAGTTAAACGAGAATTTTTTTAAAGGTAATGTTTTTTGCTAATGCTAGGGTACATTGAGGGCTACAAATAAGCCAAATTTTTTCAAAATCATTAGAGCAAATATTTTTATAAAAAAAATAATAACAGATTTTTGTGTTTTTTTTTTTCAAAAAGAGGGTTGTTTTTCATCTATACAGGCCTAATTGACATTTTTGGTGCAAATTTGTTCGAAATTGATTGAATAGCTCTCTAGCTTTGTATACATACAGACAGACATTTTGTAAAAACCAAATTTTTGTACTCAATGGGTCCTAAAACGGATATGTTCTCAAAAATCTCAAAGTCGATTTTTTTTGCGATCACTATACTTTCACTATACTGTACAGTGAGAAAGTAAAAGGAAAAACAACGGCTTTGGATGGTTATCCTATTTCTCACCAAATACTTATTATTTTTTTTACTAATAAATATTTTTCAAATAAATGTTTACAAATCATTAAACAAAATCACGTGTAAATTTTACTGCGTAATATAAATACCTAATTCCTGTTGAGACCAAATAAAACTTTTAATGATTTATAAAATTTCCTATAGCAATAAGTTGAAACTGGAGTAAAAATAATTTCCTATAATGTGCTGTTGCCACTCGTCAAACACGGAACTAATAACATCCTCTGCATGTGCTGCTGTGGGCGGGAAAACGTGGAACTATTTGATACTTTTCAAAGTAAACGTTAAATGGTGTACAGTATAAAACTGTAAAATAATAAAAAAAACTTATAAAAACTTTCGAAGAATAATTTGGCATTTTTATGAATTAGTAAATTAGTTTGTTTTATATCGTTCAAAACTATTTATGATCAGTGAAATATTCTCATTTATAGACTTGAATTTTCTCTACTCAGTGTTTTGACACATACAAAAGACGAAGTTATTGTTAATATTCTCAGTAGTTATGTATACTTTACACAGATTGTTCGCATAATATGTGAATATATTATGTACAGTGCGTCCGGCTTTTAGTTTATATTTTTCAGCTGGGTGGTCGTATTATTATATTTGTTCCTAACCTAAATAGTTCAACGAACGTTTAAAATTCAGGCCGAATTATACTTAAAAAAGGAAAAAAAAAAAGACTTTGGTTGGTTAACCTATTTGACACCAAAATACTTAATTAAATTCCCAAAATTTAGTTATTTTTAGGCAAATAAATTTTGCTTAAATATCTTTTTACAAATCATTAAATGAAATCAAGTGTAAAATTGTACAACATAATATAATACGTAATTCTTGTATAGATATATAAAAAAAATGTATACGTACTAATGTACTAATGTAAAAATGTATTTTATATAATGTACTGTTACCTCTAGTCAAACAAGGAACCAATAACATTCTCTGCAAGTGCTGCTGTAGGCGGTAAAAACGTGGAACTATTTGATACTTTTCAAAGTGAACGTTAAATGCTGTATAGTATTACTTTCACTTTTGAAGAACAATTTGAAATTTTTATTGATTAGTAAATTAGTTTGTTTTATACCGCTCTAAACTACTTATGGTCAGTGAAATATTCTCATTTATATATTTGATCTTTCTCTACTCAGTGTTTTGACACATACAAAAGACGGGGTTATTCTTAATATTCTCAGTAATTTATGTTATTTTATTTATTTTCCATAAATAAAATTTTTACAAAACAATTTACAAATTATAGTCTATGGATAAGTGCCCACACAGACACGAGGTCTGTGCATGGGCACGAGTCGTGCACAACATGACTTTACAATTAATAATTACTATGGAAAAAAAGAAGAAAAACACAATTTTTAAATGCACAAGAAATTAAATAGGTCATCACCAGAACAACAACGTCACTCCTGTGCCCACACCAAAAATAACCTTATAAAGAATCAGAAGTAGAACGCGGGATACAAAATAAAAAAAATAAAAAGAGCGACATATAGGCTAAACTTAACTTTATACATACTCCGAAAAAATGACGGACTCACAATAATCCCTCCCTACCTCCCCTAACCAAAAAGAAACTTGCTTTTTATAGGCCTTAATTTCATAATTTTGAAAAGTCTCAGAGTTTTTCGAATATTACGGAAAATCATCTGTGAAACGTAATATGAGTTAGTCGTGGATACAGATCTATAAAGCCCACTGCTTGAGAATGACTCGAAATAGAAACAATAAAATTGGAATTTTTATGGAAAAAAGTTAAAAGAGTTTTTACAAAAAGTTGTCTGATATTAAAAACGTTTAAACAGTCATACAGCTCGTCAGATGGATGTCTTTTTAGTTTACGCAGCGCCATCTTTATAACAGATCTCTGGATGATACATAAGGGAGCCAGAATGGATTTGCAGACGCATCCTCAAACTATTATCCCCCCCCCCCCCCCCCCAAACCAAACAATGGCAATAAGCAAAGAACAACTGTCTTATTTCCCGAAAGTATAATATTTCATTTCAATTCCTAAGAACATAGATTAACTATGTAATTTGACGACTCAAATAGTCAACATGTAACTATGTCTACTTTATACAAATAGATCATACAATATGTGAATATAATAAAGTTCGTTCTGTTTTTAATGGAACTTGTTTACTAAAAATTTCAAGTTTACCATTTCTCTTAGTTTCTTTTAGTGAGTGAGCCAATTATACTTTTAAATAATAGCATTTAACCAATTGTAAAACATTATAAAGTCAACGAATTTTCAAATAAGTTTAAATAAGACAACAATTTATATTGCTTTTATTTATTATTTTCAGCTTGTACTTTTTCTAGTGCATTGTTTTCATGTTTTTAACCCCCTTCGTTATTTTTGTTACTGAAAAGAAATTAACAAAACTTTGTATACATCTTGTGTTTCACAACAATTTTTTAGACATATCTACCCTCTATGATTTTTGGGGGCTTGTGGGGGAAGTGGGGTTACTAATTTCAAATGTAAAGGTAAGTCATGTAATACACCATTGTAATGACTATTAAAAGAGAAACAGAATGGAGCAAACTAGAGCTTTATATCTGGCTTCGTTTCAAAGTAATGGACTATCAAAGTTCTGGGAATTTTTATTTTTTTTGTAATATCAAAGCAGGTTGTCAGTTTGTTAATATTACTGATAAGTAGGTTGTTGTGGTTATGTATACATTTTCCAAAAAAAATTAAAAAAAAAACTGTAAATAAATGTAGGTAGTACCACTAATTTATCTGAGTTTCTAAGTGTACCTGAAAAACGCTGGAAAATTTATGTTCATATAAATGGAATTGGGAATACAACCTTTGACCTTCATATATGTATCTGTCATTTGTCAAGTGTTTTAATGGTACTAGAACATACAATAGTGTTAAGCATTTGATTAACTGTGGCAGCTCATGCTATCTGGTTTTGGTAAGATATTTAGATTGTATTAATTTAATTTCTTGGATCTTGTTATAACCTTTTCTTTAAAGATAAAGTACCTAAGCTTTAGTTTGTGCCATTCTGTTTCTCTTTTAATAATTTTTACAATGGTGTATTACATGACCTACCATTACATTTGAAATTGTTAACCCTCTTTCCCCAGCTTCAAAAATCATGGAGGGGCAGAAAAAATAAATAAAATCCATCTAAAAACATTGAATACTATTTAACAATTGTTATGGGGAAGCAATGTTTCGTCTGAAATGCCTTGGCCTAAGACTGTATTTAAATTTCACTGCTGCCAAAGCTAACAAGTTTAGCACAAATACATTTTTGAAAATTATATTAGGACT
The DNA here is from genome assembly GCA_018207615.1 of Philaenus spumarius. Classification (NCBI taxonomy): domain Eukaryota; kingdom Metazoa; phylum Arthropoda; class Insecta; order Hemiptera; family Aphrophoridae; genus Philaenus; species Philaenus spumarius. The sequence continues at coordinate 10,977 of JAGFPH010006216.1, forward strand.
GTTTTGCCTTTTAACTGAAAGTAGGGAATTTAAATTGTTAAGTTGTATTCTAGTCCCAAACTAAAAATTCAAGCAGAGATATTTTCAGTAATTTTACTACTAAAAATATAAATATACGTCTGTAATACGTATCCATGTAAGAATATGTATTTAATGTCTAACTACTCAAAAATATTGGGAGCCAAATTGTTAAATAATTAAGCAAATACACATTTGACAATATAATACAATTTGTATTGGGGTAGCTATAAAAATATTGTACATTTCCAAGTTCAGATAAAGAACATACACATATATAGTAATGTAGGGGAAACAACTACGTGCTCCGCACGTCAACCCCATTAGGGCCTGGACACATAAAGGTTTAGCATTAATAATAACCCCAAAGCTAAGATGGTATGCTAATTAATGTTAAATGTTCAAATCAAATTATTTTATAACATCAAATTATTTTATAACATTAGTTATAATAAAAGTTAAAAGAACAAGCAAGTCTACACTTTAATAAAAACCTAACCTTAAAGTTAGAAATACAAAAATAATTGCTTTAAAGTTTTAAATTAGCTGTTAATGGAAATATTAGAACAAACAGCTGTTTTATCTGTTATTTTATTCAATTGGTTGCTGTGATAATAAATGTAAATACATGTGTTGGTTTATCAGTCTTCTAGGCCTAACATAAGAAATTTTTCTAACTAAATTTACAAAAATTGAAATAAAAAATGTTGTTACAAAATGAATTACAGCCTATGTTGCTCAGGGATAGTGTTGCTTTTTATTACGAAAACTATTTTTTCAATCGGTTAAGTAGTTCCAAAGATTACCCCTACATATAAACAAACAGAAAAACAAATTTTACCTCTTTATAATATTAGTATTTTAGTATAGATGTAATAATTCTAATACAAAATGTTAAGGGCACCAAAGCTGTGGAGTGGGGTGTTAGAAAAATGATCGTATTCACAAGGGACCAAAAATTCTTCGTTCCTAGAATTACGTAGTTAAGGCTTATTTTCAATCTAATATTGAATTAAGACTTAATGTCAATATAGTTTGCTCTATCTATTGCTTTGACTCTATACGAAATTCAAATGTTGCTCATTATGAGGTATTCACACGAATTAACAATTACCAAATAACTAAGTAAAAATCCTATTTACAAATTGGTATTAGCATGCATTAATAAATATTATTTGGGTGAGATATTTGTCTGCGTGTTTTATATTGTTTTTTTCTCAGTTATTTTTAAAGGAACGTAAAAAAAATCAAAGTTACGTTTTGTAAAAGTAAAATATATGTAACATTAAAAATTTTAGAGGTATTTCATGTTCCGCATTAAAATGTCGGATTTATTACATTCATATACAATTAAATTATAACATTTGTATAAAATATATGTAACATTAAAAATTTAAGAGGTATTTCATGTTCAGCATTAAAATGTCGGATTTATTACATTCATATACAATTAAATTATAACATTTGTATCTATATATTTAGAGCCGTAAGGAAAAAACATTTAGACAGTTTGTCTGAGACTTTCACTGGACCGATTTACATTCAGTTTATACCAAATAAAAGCATAACTTTTCTATATTAACAGGTTTTATTTACTTTTACGTCATCTTAATTTCTTAAATTAAAAAAATCAACATTTCCAAACCTGTAAATGATTTTATCTACGACCATTGCAATAAACACCAATAACGCTATTACAAGTAACATCAGAAAGAGGTACATTACAAACCAAAAGCCAACCCGATTAGGTAATGATATCATTACCTAACAGGAGTCACTTTACATAATAGGCTCTAGACCAATGAGAGCTCGTCATTTGACGGAAGTAGAGTTGTAATAAAAATAACGCTATTCGTACATCAGCTGATTGTACCCATACGTTCCGGATGTTAGTGTGTTATTGTAACTAACCTCAAACGTGAGTTGACGCATTCCGCAAACATGAGTGATAGTGATGAATTTTGTTTAACTCCAGAGGAAATTAATACAAAAGCAAATTCGGCTCTGAACAATTTGTTGCCAGAAAAATCTAAATTTCGTTATGAAAAGGTTTATAACCAGTTTATGGAGTGGAAAACTAGAAATGGTGTTAGTTCGTTTTCCGAGAATGTTTTCATTGCGTATTTTGAGGAATTGGCCCAAGATAAGAAACCTAGTTTGCTTTGGTCTATTTATTCAATGATTAAATCTACAATCAACATCAAACATCAAATAGCCTGTATATTTTTGGTCGTAGATAAAGTAGTGTACGCAACGATTGTATTCAGCCTTTATAATACAATCGTTGCGTAAACTACTATTATTTTACAGTTCTTCAACCAGGTGATTGTAAAGAAACAAGGTATTTTGTCTAACAACAGAAGAAGAGCAAACGCTCATATAATATAACAGCTGATTTCACCCATCATCTGTACAAAACCTAGCGGTAGATTGTATTTTGGGGTTATGTTAACAATTACAATTCATCAATAATTAAATGTAATTCTTCTGAAGTTGATTTTTTTTAAATATGAGTTATAAAATTAAGGTAGGCTATAATACGTTATAAGATTTGCTTTGAGGTTATAAAGTGAATATAAATAACAACCTTCTATCAACAATTAATTTATTCATTTATACAAATTTATGGAAGATACCCATTCGTTTAATTTCGGAAACATACGTACATTTTCGTATAACATATAAATATATTCGAGAATTAATTTCTTTATTATAATATTAATAATTTCTAAATCATTTGATAATCAGTATGAAATAAAAACCAATTAAAAGATAACATTTGTATCTTTATCTTGATATATAATTAGGGCCTACATAAATACAACATTTTACAAATTGCAATATTTTTCATATTAGTTGGCAATTGTATTATTTATGCAAGGTAATAGTTTTTTTCTCCTTTCTTTCCTATCTGTATTGATATCTCAAAAAATTAGACTATGTGTATAAAATATTAGTTAAATTCACTGATTGTCGAATCCATTTATTTCTTCTTTAAATTTTCTACAAGAAAAATAATTGGAAGGAAATAGCATTTTAAAAAGTACATTTTCTACATGTTTTTCACCATCTGCCTAGCGCTCCACTCATCACGAATGGAACTGTATTCGCCGAGTATCGACGGGCAACAACTATCTATATATTTTAAGTTAGGCCTAGACTGAACTATAATAAATAAATAACTAGCTGACGCGTGCGAAGCATTCGCATTCTAACTTACTAAAATCCCACTCAATTAAAGAACACACCGTATATTTAGTATCGTATAGTGCGTCATGGACATAGGTGAGTGAGGGTTGAAGTAAAGAATAGATGTGTAACCGGGCTTACAATTAATTAAAAATAGCAATGTAGTGGCGTAACGGTAGCTCTCCAACTGGGTATTGTTATCATCAGTGTTGCCAACGCCAGGAAAATATCCCTACAACTTACTGGATCTTACATCACTGTTACTTTCGGATTCTTTTTTATTGTTTTTATATTTTTTCGTATGATTGTATTTTGTATATTTTTCCGGTGTAGCGGTTAAGGAAAGCTTTAGAGTCACAGTATATATCATTTATGACGCCATGACTAATTGGAATTATATAAAGCAGTTTGAAGGTAGTTTTCGTTATATTTCAATTTCATTTTATTTATCTTGTAAACAATACAATTGCATAAGATACGTCACAAAATCTGAATAATATCACATAATCATAATAATAAAATAAATAAATTTCACAGAAGTCCATATACCACTAAAACATATACCAAATAAATTACTTATTTAAAAAAATTAAATAACATAAAAATAGACACTTAGATTAAAAATAACAAGTTCACGGCAATGACTAAAGCCGTCATTTTATCACATAAAATTTGATTTTGTATTTAATAAATAAATAACTTGTAACTCTAACTTATAAAATGACTTCTACAGAAGTGCGATGATGACTGCCTCAATACGTCATGTATTGCTCCACAAAATCCTGGTGCATAAACTCATCCACAGAATAAAGCAGAAGTTGTCTGAGGCTATTTTTAAAAGACTTAGAATTTTGTAATTATTGTACCTTGTCTGGGAGTTTATTAAAAAATCTAGCACCTGCTTGTGAAGGAAGTTTACTGTACAGATTTAACCTGTGCTGATCCACACGATATTCACAAGCATTTCCGGTGCTATAAGTGTGTACATCCTTATTCAGCACATGTTCACACTTAAACTTAAAATATAAAATCACTTCCAGTATATAGATACTTGGAATTGTAAGCACTCCCAGATCTTTAAAAGCATTTCTACAAGTTTGTAATTTGTTTAATCCTGCCAGAAGCCTTATAGCTTTTTTTTTTGCAGAACAAACACTCTTTGCATATTTTGAACTAATGAATCTCCCCAAAGTAAAATTCCATAGTTCATGTGCGGATACACAAGCCCATAGTAGGTCTTTAAAAGAATTGGAGTTTTTCAATACTGTTTTAAATTTCGCAGAGCAAATACTCCTGAAATAATTTTAGAACTGATGCTGTTTACATGGTCAAATAACATCAAAGTCAAATTTAGAACTGGCTACAAACTCGAGTTTAAACTAAAACCCCCTAACCAAGACTTAAGAGACAAAACAGAAAAACCCGGAATAGACAAAATGACTTGCGACGATTGCCCAAATTTTTACATCGGCCAAACGGGGAGCCCTTACAAAAAACGTTTCGAGGAACATATACTATCAACAAAGGGAAAACCCAAGAAATCGAAATATGCTGAACATCTCATCGATAGTTGCCACATCGACAGTAATATGGACATATTGCACACATGTAGTAAGGGACGACACATGAGTGCCTTGGAGGATTTCGAAATTTACAAAGCGTTCAAACAACAACCTAATAATATACTAAATATACTAACTCTCATTCTCCTCCAATTGTTCGACAGCGTCATCAAAATGCAACAATAGGAACAGTTTAGTCAAAGTTAGATAATTAGATAAGAATAAAAATAGCCAGTCGCGATCGGTTCGTTGGGGAGTACGTACCGACCGACGTAAAATATTTTAATTTTGTGATCGTGTGAACGTAAATGTGTATAAAAGTGTTATGTGTTGTTACCTATGTACTGTGTATGTTTTATTGACAAGCTCCATATGGAACGATTTTAATAAAAACTATAATACTTTTTATGATCTGAAGATGGACTCTCGAAGCCCGAAACTGCAGTAATCTGTAAATCAACGAAAGGATTAGTTGACGTACCGTAAAAAAAGTTAATTTATTTATTTATACATTTACTAATCCGTTGGCTATAATGTTAAATTTGAAATATTTACATTTATTACCACAGCAACCAATTGAATAAAATATCAGATAAAACATCTGTTTGCCTAATATTTACATTAACACCTAATTTCACACTTTGAAACAACTATTTGTATTTCTAACTTTTAGATTAGGTTTATTAAAGTTTAGACCTGAGCCTTGCTGGTTCTTTTAAGGGGAGAGATGCACTTGATCAGCTCAATGCTATTTAAATGGGGAATTTACCAGTTAGTTAGGTACCAATAACTTTAAAACTACTTGACCTATTCTGAAATTTTCAATGTATATTGTTAAATATATTACAGATAAAATGTACTATTTTCAAGAAAAATAACATGTAACAAAACAATTTTAAATTTATTTTAAGTTTTAAAAATGTTTATTGTGTTTTTTTAATTGCAGGTTTGTGATGCCTTTTTCCCTATAGGGAAATTCTTTGGCCCTCACAAAATAAAATGTTTGCCTCGGATACTCCGGCCAATGGCTGGGTTTCGTTCCAGGGGTGAAGGATGGACGGGGTAAGGAGATGGCTCAGTGCGGCCTAATCCTAGAGACGAGCTCTTATGTGTGTTTGCACTACACATACACTCTAAAGCCACGAACGACAATTGTATGTGAGTTTGCACCACACATACACCCTAAAGCAACGAACGACAATCGTATGTGAGTTTGCACCACACATACACCCTAACCAACGATCTATAATGTATGTGAGTTCGCACCACACATACACCCTAAAACAAAGAACGACAATTGTATGTGAGTTTGCACCACACATACACCCTAAAGCAACGAACGACAATCGTATGTGAGTTTGCACCACACATATACCCTAACCAACGAACTATAATGTATGTGGATTTGCACCACACATACACCCTAAAACAAAGAACGACAATTGTATGTGAGTTTGCACCACACATACACCCTAAAATTCCAAAGATCGTTTCGTTCAAACCAGTATTAAAATTTGGGAGGCCTAATGTAGGCCTAATATACGCAGCCTAACTGCTCAACATATATATCTATTCCGTCAACGAAATCCCATTAAATATTACTAACCAGGCGACGCTTTTAAACCTACGGGTTATTAAACTGTCGTAGGCCTAACGTAGGCCTAATAGGCTTAGGTTGCTCTTAGGCGGCTTCACAACGCCCTCACCTGCCGACAAACTCAACTGAAGTGCAACTCTTAAACCCTTCAACCCTTTAGGCAATGAATCCGAAAACTAATTAGGCCTAATGTAGGCCTGATATACGCAATCTAACCGCTCAACCTATACATGTATTCTGTTAATGAAATCACTTTAAATATTACTAACCAGGCGACGCTTTTATTCGTACTGGTTATTCAAATCTAGTAGGCCTAATGTAGGCCCAATATATGCAACGCTTCTATAAATACTCCGATAAGTAAACCTCGGATGCTATTCACCACCGCTGAAAATGCCTTAACTATAAGCTTTACTAATCTATTGCAAAAAGCGTTTAGCGTGGTAAAATACACCTTATAATGATAACCCTGCCGGTCACTACCCAAGCCTGTGCTTGAATCCGGGTTTTACACTTACCTCTACTTACTATGATGAGCCAGTTTTCACCAGGCAAGCATCTACCGTTAATTAAAGCTGCTGATTTCCACCTAGCGAGCCAACTCTTACCAGACGAGAGGTACTAGCTGGTTTTCACCAAGCAAGCAACTCTCTTCTCTGCCTTAGAGCTCCGTCTTATATAGCGGTCCGCTCCCACTCTCGGCGGGCCGGCCTACATCGTCTCCTCTACGCATTGCCCCCTCCTTACCGAGTAGCACCGCAAGACTAACCCAGGCGTGCGATAAGATGTCTGCTTCTTATTAAATTTAATTTAAAACATCGACAAATTTCCCCCTTTTAATTTTGGAACGTTACAGGTTTATTTTTCGATACATTTTAAAAATCCTAGTACACTTTGTTCATACTAAAGTAACCTATGATCAGAACAAATTTCATTTATTTTAGATTGCTGGTTCAGAAGATACATAAGTCTTGGAAAACAAGGTTACGGTAATCAAGCATTTAATGTCAATGCCTTAAAATGTCTTGCCCTGGTGAGTAGTTTTCATCATGTTGCAAATAAGTAAAAACATTATCTGTGAAAATAACAGGGTAGCCAACCATACAACTAGGTTTTTTTATGAGTTTATATGTATGAAAAAAACAGTGTATGATTTGAACTGTTAATTGGCGTTTGGGCTCCGGCATGTTTTGCAAGCAAATGTTTTGTAATACTTAAAATTATAAGATATATATATATAAAATTATGTATTTTTTAATCAGCATAAACCAGCTAATAAATGTATGCAATAAAAAATGTTACCCAAAAGTGCGTCTCCCCCCTTAACTTTTATTATAACTGCTGTTATAAAATATACGAAATAATTTCATTTGAACATTTAACATTGTTTACCATCTTAGCTTTGGGATTATTATTAATCCTACACCTTTATTATACAGCAAACATAACATGATTGTGTGTATAGAAGGTTAAAACGGGGTTGGCGTGCGTAGCACGCAGGAGTTACCCCTAGACACTAATCAAGTTTTAACAGTCTACAGAAATAAGAATTTTGTGCGCTAAAAATATTTCAACTATCCCAAGTTATTTATGTAAAATATATAGTCGTTTCTATAGGGATCAAACCGTACATTAAATCAATAAGTTCTGATTTGTATATATGTTGTTCGGGATGGTTAGAAAGATTGAAAACCCCAAGTTTTCGTTATCTCTACCCAGCTGCGTTTTTAGCCATCATGAAATAACACCAAAAACGGCACGTTCTAGTTTTTCGATTGTAACTCCTAAACGGTTAATCGTAGACGAATTTACTCCCTATTCATTCTTGTAGAGGACAAAACTGCCTCCACGAATCGAATTTCCTTAGTTTTTACGACCAATAAGCAAAGGAGGTACAGAGCAGTAAAATATCAATTCCAGCAAAATTTTCACTTTTCTGTTCCACTTAAATTCTATGAAAATAATGTTAGTAAATACACACTCGAATAAGTTGTGGAAATGTTAGTTGCCTGTATAAAAGTTTGTTTGCCACCAATATCAAGGGTTAGGGGTGAACTTAAGGAGAAAATGGAAAATGATTTTTCCTAATTGTCCATAAGTGTTGTTTGGTCGTTTATTTGTATTAATTCGACATTTCAAACTACTTCCTTACTCATATTCATTTGAATAAATCAGTAAAACATTTTTTTAAAAATAATTATCATAGTTAAATAATTAAAACAATACAAATATCTCTACATATAAAAGGCAAAGACCTCACTCACTCATCATCACTAATTCTCCCACTTCACATGAAACTAGAGAGATGAAATTTGGCATGTGTATACTTTGTGGTGTAAATAGGAAAACTAAAGAAATTTAATTTATAAATTCAAATATTAGGGGTAGTTTTTGGTTGTCATTCCCAAAAACGGACCCTACCTCCTAGAACGTGAAATTTAGTACCCTTATTTTCCATAGGAGCTAGAGGCCCACTAAGAAAGGATTTTTGAAATATTTGGCCTGTAACGGTTGAAACAACCACTAAAACCATAAATATCGTTTGTTATATATCTCAAAAACGCTAACTCCTAGGAACGGGAAATTTGGTACACTTATTTTCCATAGGGGCTAGAGGCCCACTTAGTCAATATTTTAAAATATTTGGTTTGTAAGGGTTGAAACAACCCCTAAACCCATACATATTGTTTTTTATATATCACAAAACCCTTACCTCCTAGGAACGGGAAATTTGGTACACGTACTTGCCATAGGGGCTAGAAGCCCACTAAAACAATATTTTAAAATATTTGGTTTGTAAGGGTTGAAACAACCCCTAAAACCATAAATATTGTTTTTTATATATCTCAAAAACCCTACCACCAAGGAATTTGAAATTTGGTACACTATTGCTCAAAGGGGCTAGAGGGGAACTAAGAAAGGATTTTAAAATAGTTTGCCTTTAAGGGTTGAACAACCCCTAAAACAGCAAAATGTTGTTTGTTTACTTTTCTTAAAGCTGAAATATTATATTTATTTCTTACAAAACGCATATGGAAAATAAATGAGTTTTACATTGTGTACTTGCTGCTAGGGATGAAAATGTAATAACAACCCGTAAAAACAATAAATATTAATTGGTATTCTTTCCTTAAAGCTAGGGAACTAAAATTTGGCACTTATTAATTTTAAGAAAATATTTTAGACGTAAGCTGATCAAAACTATCCCCATCTATGTATTCGCATATTAAAGACGTATCTGGGTGATCTGCAAACATCCAGCTAAGACTGTGATTTACCAGTCTGTAGATTTAGCGGTTGAAAAAAAAAACGCTCTCCACTCTGAATTTGTATTGATAATTTATTCAGCCCACATAACGTGACGAAGACGATTGACGGGAAGCCATTGAACAATAAATGCCAAACTACTTGAAAATAATAAATTATTTTACAATTTGTTATGTAAAAATATGACGCAAAAAACAAATTCTCAGTAGCGAAGCAAGGGTATCCAGCTAGTTGTTTTATAAAAATATTCCTCGTAATAAAAGAAAACCTTGATCGAACACAAAGCTATGCTAACAAGTGCTTGTTTATTAAATTTAGTTCAACTATTGACATAATTACAGCGCTTGAAATCAGTTATAGTTTAGCGATGTAACGAGGGACGATTGAGAGCGCATGCGCGGATCCTGGCACGTGCATCTATCCTCCACGAGCTCAGTACGAGTGCCGCGACGTACGGGTAAGCAGTGTTCGTACATTAAGCAAGAATGGATACGTACTCGTTAAGGTAAACTGATGAATATATCCAGTACGTAATGTGTTTTGTGAGCTACGCGCGCTGTAGTAAGGGAGGAAAGAAAAAGTAATTTTCCCAGGCACGATAAAGGAATATAATTAGGCGTAAAACGTTCGATTTATATTCTGATTACGACTGTCCTTTCCGTAGAGTGTTTTATAAAGTTATTCGTGAATCGATTTTCATTTTCGATAGTCACTTCAAATTTAGAATACCGTAGAAAAGCGTATATTAATTTTGAATCGCCGAGTAAACACGGAACCGGTCAAACTGGTTTTAAAGTGTCGCGCTTTTGAAATATTTAGAACCAAACCTAGGCTTTGAAAAAACTTTGGAATTACACGTTTTTTACGACTTCAAAATTTAGAATTTTAGAAAATCGGTCCTCGTGTATCCAAGCACAATGTTTGCTACATCAAACAGTTTTTATATCGATTACTTTTACTTTCTCCCCCTATACCATAGTAAATATGGAGAAAGTATTGTTTTCTTAAAAATTTTCGAGTTTGAGTTTTT
>JAGFPH010006216.1:28347-52029 GCA_018207615.1 Philaenus spumarius
GTAGTTATTCCATTTCATCCCTTTGACTTACGTACATAAATTGCAAATAGTTTTGTATATCCCTTAAAAATAACATCACATATTACACAATTTTAGCTTTATAACTTGTAGGAAGTTAGTTTAATTTAGATTTATTGTATAGGGTTAGCAAACAAATTGCAACCACTTAGAAATGTGAATCTAAACCACCGCGGGACCCACTCAAACACACACAAAATTTCATCTACATTGGTAAAGCAGTTTAGGAGGAGTGGCATACACACGTACAAAAGTATACTAATATTACAAGAGGTAAAATTTGTTTGTACGTAGGGGCTAATCTCTGGAACAATAGTATGGAGATATAAGGACCCCAAATTAGAGTTGTAAGTTTGCAACTGTACCCATCACTGATGACGATGACTCGGTCATCGAACCAAGTTTGAAAATTACACGTTTTGTAGTGAGGAACTGTGTTCCGTTTTCTATCCTAATATTATAAAGAGGTAAACTTTGTTTGTAGGTGGGGGGTAATCTCAGGAACTACTGAACCGATTGAAAAAACAGATTTACTAATAAAAAGCTGCACTATTCCTGAATAACATAGGCATTCATTTAGATAAAAACATTTTTTAATTCAATATTTGTAAATTTAGTCGGAAAAAGCCACGGGTGAACCAACACATGTATTTACATTTTTTACCATAGCAACCAATTGAATAAAAAAACAGAAACATTGAAACAATTATTATTTGTATTTCTATCTTTTATGTTAGGTTTTTATAAAAGTGTAGACCCGATCCTTGCTGGTTCTTTTAATCTTTATTATAACGGCTGTTATAGAATATACGAAATACTTTGTTTTTAACGTTTAACATTATTTACCATATTATCTTTGGGGATATTATTTATCCTACACCTTTATTCTAAAGAAAAAATAACATGATTATGTGTACAGAAGGTTCGTGCGGAAAACGCAGGGGTTTCCGCTAGTAATATATTTAAAGATATGGATAGTGTTGAACTGCACATATATTTGATATAATATTAATGAATTTTAATAAACTTTTCAATTTTGTATTACATGACCTACCCTTACATTTGAAATTGGTAACCCCCCAAAACCTAGAAGTTCAGATAAGTAAAACAAATTTTAATATCATGCAACACATGATATGTACTAAGTTTGGTTAACTTATTTTCAATAACACAAATAGTAAAGGGACTTTATGCACACTCTGTACATACTTGATTTAAATCAAATAACATACCAATTCTCTGGCTGTTGATATGAGCTTGTCCATGTTTTTTTCCACTCAGCGTCCTTCACTGGCTCTGTAAGCATAAAGTGAGAATGTCAAGAAAAAAGATCTTACAATATAAAACACACCACGTTGATCATTTTAACAAGCGTGTGACTTATATTTCTTTTAAATAGAAAGGGATATAACATCCTTTAAACGATTAATTTTCTTCGATTTCGGTAGCTTTTAAAAACATTTTCTAAGAACACTATATGTTTAACATAGTAGCTAAGTTATTATTTCAACACTGAAGAAGGCTCATCTCCGTGAACGCTTGGCTCAAAAACCTCCGCAGAGACACATGGGTTCGCGATCGCTCCACATCTAAACTTGCGGTGACGTAAATGAAAACCTTATTGTGTACGCTGATATATTCAAGAAAATAACGATGTATAGAACAGAGCACTTGGTTCGGGTTATGCTGTTGGGAGTACTGGTTACCTAGGCCTTGACGTATGGCCAGAAGTTTTTCCAGTGAATTATATGCATTTTTTACGTATTATTTGAACAAAAGACCTCGGTTGTAAAGTATAAATGGCCGTTTCATTTGTATAAACAAAACCAAGTTAGAAAGCTACAGAACTTGTAATATTTCGTAAAGATTTTAAACCCAATCAACAATAAAAAAGCATCCAGGTGTGCTTAAGACCATAAGGGAGAAGTGCAAACTTCTATGGCGATATTCTGATAGATATAAAATATATTTGGGTTGCTAAAAAAAAATCCTGCATAAAACAAATTTGCAAAGTACACAAAATGTGATTATTTTAACACTACCAAGTAAACTATTTTAAGACAACTTACAAAACGAGGAAGCACAATGTCCATTTCAGAGGTATTACCAAGTAAACTATTTTAACACAACTTACCAAATGACGAAGAGCAATTTTCATTTCAGAGGTATTACCAAGTAAACTATTTTAACAAAACTTACAAATTATGGAAGCACAATATCAATTTCAGAGGTATTACCAAGTAAACTATTTTAACACAACTTACAAAATGAGGAATCGCAATTTTCATTTCAGAGGTATTACCAAATAAACTATTTTAACACAATTTACAAAATGAGGAAGAACAATGTCCATTTAAGAGGTTTTATCAAGTAAACTATTTTAACAAAATTTACAAAATGAGGAAGCACAATGTCCATTTAAGAGGTATTACCAAATAAACTATTTTCACACAATTTACAAAATGAGGAAGAACAATGTCCATTTAAGAGGTTTACCAAGTAAACTATTTTAACACAATTTACAAAATGAGGAAGCACAATATCCATTTAAGAGGTATTACCAAATAAACTATTTTCACACAATTTACAAAATGAGGAAGAACAATGTCCACTTAAGAGGTTTTACCAAGTAAACTATTTTAACACAATTTACAAAATGAGGAAACACAATGTCCATTTAAGAGGTATTACCAAATAAACTATTTTCACACAATTTACAAAATGAGGAAGCACAATGTCCATTTCAGAGGTATTACCAAGTGGACCATTTTAGCGTAATTTACAAAATGAGGAAGCACAATGTCCATTTCAGAGGTATTACCAAGTAAACTATTTTAACACAATTTACGAAATGAGGAAGCAAAATGTCCATTTAAGAGGTTTTACCAAGTAAACTATTTTAACACAACTTACAAACATCTGGTGTGCACATCACACAACTTTCCTTACCAAAATAGATGCTGTATCAATTACCAAATTTTTCGAGCGAGAGATTGATGATACCATTTTCGAGTTAATAGGAGTATCCGTTTCGAAGAAAGCGGTACTAACTTCAAAACGGTTAATTTGGACCTGATTTTGGTCTCAATCGATTTCTCACCCCCAAAAATGTCAAGGTCAATACCAAAGGGCGTTTTTAGGGTCAATTTTTGAAAAAATGGAAAAAGTTGAGTGGGGTATCGTTTTTGACATTCTTTTGGACGCTGAATCGAATGAGACCATTTTCAAGTCGATAGGACCAGCCATTTCGGAGATACAAACAAAATAACTTGCGTTTTTGTAATAACTTTTTTCAACGAATTTTTAAGGGTATATAGCGTACATAGCGTGTTAAGGGGGTCTGAGTAGAGTATGTTAGCAAAGTTTAATCAAAATCGTTAGAGGGGTTTTGGAGTAAATACCAAAAATGGGCTAAAAACTGGTCCCACGGTAAGACACCACCTCCGATTTGCTTCAAATTTACATGGGTTTAATTGTTTACGTGTTTGAAGATATCCTGTAAATTTCAGTTCGATCCGTCCAGCCGTTTGCCCTGTGCACTCCGGACACACACACACACACACACACCCCCACACACAGACACACAGACAGACCAATTGCCAAAAATGCATTTTTTGGACTCAGGGGGCCTTGAAACGTAAAGATATTATGAAAACTCGACATCGAATTTTTGGGTCGATCGCAATACTTACCTTACCTAGTATAGGGTAAGGAAAGTAAAAAGAGGAAGCACAATTTCCATTTAATAGGTATTACCAAATAAACTATTTTCACACAATTTACAAAATGAGGAAGCACAATGTCCATTTAGAGGTATTACCAAGTGAACTATTTTAACATAATTTAATTTACAAAATGAAGAAGCACAATGTCCATTTAAGATGTAATACCAAGTAAACTATTTTAACACAATTTACAAAATGAGGAAGCATGTTTCCATTTCCGAGGTGTTACCAAGTAACTATTTCAAAACAACTTACGAAATGAGGACGCACAATGTCCATTTCAGAAGTATTAACAAGTAAGCTATATACTCTGATATTTATAATTTCACACATGTGTACTATTTATAGTAGAGCGTGACGATAAAATCCGCAAAAATGTTTGGACTCTGTACGCCTATAGAAGTTTACCCTTCAGACACTTTCCAACATTTAAAAACACCAACCTCGGTTTTGATAAACTTCTAGCTAATATTTTCACTATATTAGTGGAACGATATAAAACCAATAATCAATCATCCATTACCTAATACATTATTAACTGAGTCATGCTTTAAATAATTACCTGTGTCACAAAACAACGCATTACGACTTCATTAACGAGGCAAAAAGTGACCGTAAATCGTTTAGTTTGCGATGCACTTTACAGACAAATGCGGCGAACACAGGGTTAATAAATCACGTTGACAGCACTTAACCGCTGTCACATTAAAATGCTAACAACGAACTACTCTGATGCATTTTCCGTTTAGATTGCAGAGTATTCAGTGCGTTCGGGAAATGTGTCTCTTTAATTGCGTACTGTAAATTTATTTGCACACTCAGAGAACCAGCTTTGTCACTATTATTTATTTAATCTATACTTATAAAAGCCAAATACCATTGACTCATCACAGTTTCTCCAAAACCACGAGGCCTACAAACATGAAATTTAACACTAATACTCTTTATTGACTCTAGACGCTCACTAAGAAGGTGTTTCTGAAAATTCGAAATTTTAGGGGGTTTTTGGAGGGTCAAGGTTACTAAATCACGATTTATCAAAACCTACCAAACGGATTGGAATGAAATTTGGTATGTAGCTTCGACTAGGGCCATAGGTGCTCAGTAAGAAAGGGTTTAGAAAAATTCGAAAAATTTTAGGGGGGTTTGGTGGGATCAAATTTACAAAATCACGATTTCTCTAAAACCATCGAACGGCTTGGAAATAAATTTGGTATGTAGCTTCCCCTAGGGCCATAGGTGTTCGCTAAGAAAGGGTTTTAAAAAATTCGAAATTTTAGGGGGATTTGTGGGGTCAAAGTTACTAAAAAGAAACACCGAACGGATTGGAATAAAAATTTATTATGTACCTTCCTCTAGGGCCCTAGGTGCTCGCTAAGAAAGGTTTTCAAACAATTCGAAATTTCAGGGGAGGTTTGGGGGGGGGTCAAAGTTACTACAAAAAACCACCGAACGGATTGGAACAAAATTTGGTATGTAGCTTCCTCTAGGGCCGTAGGTGCTCTCTAAGAACGGTTTTCAAAAAATTCGAAATTTCAGGGGAGGTTTGGGGGGTCAAAGTTACTACAAAAACCATCGAACGGATTGGAATGAAATTTAGTATGTAGCTTCCTCTAATGCCATAGATGCATTAAGAAAGGGTTAAAAAAAATTCGAAAAATTTTAGGGGGGTTTGGGGGGGAGGTTTGGGGGGTCAAAGTTACTACAAAAAACCATCGAACGGATTGGAACGAAATTTGGTATGTAGCTTCCTCTAGGGCCGTAGGTGCTCTCTAAGAAATTCTTTCAAAAAATTCGAAATTTCAGAGGAGGTTTGGGGGGGTCAAAGTTATTTTAAAAAATCCACCGAACGGATTGGAATGAAATTTGATTTAAAAAATTCAAATTTTAGGGGAGGTTTGGGGGTTCAAAGTTACAAAAAATCCCCATAAGAAATACGTAGTGTAATATATTTATTGATATAATATATTTTTTGTTAATATACATTTAACTTTGATTTGTCTATCCGTGCAAAGCCGGGTCGGGCCAGCTAGTTAACTAAATTAACTAAACTAGCTGCATTCGAAAACCGAAATTCAGTGTGTAGTTCTGTCAGCAAAAGCCTGTAGTACACACCATAACCCCTGGGTTTAACATATTAGACCAGTCAACAGTGCAAAAAATAGGCTAATTTCGTTATTGAATTTAACAGCAAGCGACATCCACAGTGATTTTCAGGGTAGCACGTAGGTATGTAAAATACAAAAACTATCAGGCAATGAGCTTTTGCGCATTTTTGATAAACAAAAATAACAATAAATTACTTTTTGGGTTATTCTTTGATATTGTAAAATCTTATGAATGGATCACGATACTTTCAACAGGACATTTGTAGAATATTAAATAAAATACAAAATGTTCTTTATAAACCCAAATCGGACCATTTTCCACCGTGTGTAATTAAATATATGTGTATATGTGTTCGCACTCTATCGGCCGCAATTTAAGTCCGTTTGGGCCAAATTTGGTACACACATTGGTTGTCTAAGTCGCTCGGAAGTGTTCGTTAGCCAAAAAATCCAACAACTGGAAGTCGGTTTTTTGACCGGAGTAACACTTTTAGAGTTTTATCTTTAAAAAATATATATATATAGAATATATATGCTCACAGAACATGTAATATAGTAGAACCGGCACCAATGGCCGGGCGGGGTGGAGTGATGCGAGTCAAACTTCCTAGCTATTCCCCCACTCTCGTGCCCTCTCAGTTCCTTCACAAGAACTTTCTCAATTACCCTTTTCTGATGAATTTTGCAACTGTGTTGCTCCCATAAAGAGTTTTGGGGAATTTGTTTTTTTGTGCAAATGAAGCTTACAAGGGCTTAAGCCCAAATAGTTGTCAGTTACACCTACTTAATGTAATTACATTAATAATTATTTGATGAATTCTGAATGTTGTGAAACGAATTTGGTTAGTGATCAAAATAAATAAAACACATTTATTACTATTTTGATATTATCTTCATTTTATAGTGAACCAAGGTCTCAACAATAACATTGTTGTAAATAACTTATTTAAACCATGGTCCACCGTGTGAAAGTTTAAGTAAAATAAATATTAGAATCGTAACAATTTAGTTTTATTAATTTGGTTTTACTTCATTGTCCGAATATTTATAAGTAGTTAACATAAAAAAATTAATTTTTTGAAATTGTATTTATGTTTACATAATATTTTATTTAAATATTTAAGTATGGTCAAAAAAATTATTGCCCTTGGAACAATACTAATTTGTTGTTTGTCGACCTTATTTTATTTTTGTGGATTTGATCGTTGATCTCATTTATGTGATGAAATATCTTTATTTAAAAATAATATGCTCCTATGCTTTTTAAAAGTAATGAATAATGAGCTTCTTTTTCTAAAAAGTGATCTGTTGAAGAAAACCCCTTTTCCCCAAGCACTTTTTTAAAAACAAACTTATAAAAAATTGTATTATTATTAAAAATTATTAAGTTATTAAACATTTATAAAAAAAACCTAACATAAGCAAAACAAGGGCAGTGAGTTTAGGAGATTAAAGAGTACCATCAAATAAAAGAATCACCAATACTAAATCGAAAGGAGTACTAGTGAATGTAATAATATTATTTACCCAACCCGCCATGTTAAACTTCCCTATCACAAGCGTGATGTATACAACTTCTTTACTTCACTCGGTGAAGTAAAGTTTCAAAAACTCACTCGGTTAAGTAATGAAACCCATTCAAATAACATTGAGTGCTCAACTTAATAAAATATACCTCTATGGAGCCAACGACGTTCAACGCTAGAAATTAGCTGTGCGCTTGAATATTGTTATTGTTATGCTTTAAAGTATTTTCCTAACCTAGCTTTTGGTTGTAAAAGAACGTTATTGTTAGAAGATGAGTGAAATGGATAGTTTGCCTTCAGATATAGAAAATGAAGCAACTACAGTTATTAACGGATTATTACCAACAAAATCAAAAGAAAGATACGAAGCAGAGTTATATAAATATGAAGAGTGGTGTGGCAATAGAGAAACAACACACGTAACTATCGAAAAACTAACACACCCCGTCCTGTATATTGTGGGGACATGACAAATATTGTACGTAACCCCCTGTATATTGTCAGGTCAGGTAAAATCTTGTACGTTACACGTTACGCAAGAGCGTGTTTAGATCACTTAGGTGAATTATGCAACTCGCTTCGCTCGTTGCACAACATTCACCTGCGTGATGTAAAAACGCTCTTACTACACTTGTAACGTATATAGCTATTAAAACTAGAGCGGGTCTTTAAAACTAGATGTTTTAACCACTGCTCGCTTCGATCGCCAACCCCCGCGGTGACTCGCGTCGAAGCAAATGCAAACAGGTTGTTTTATGTAAATAGGCCCTATTATTAGTTCTAATATGTCTTATTTATTTTAATTATGATGTCACATAGTGATTTCTTATTTTTAAATTCCTTAATTTATAAAGGGTTTATTCTCTAGCTTAAGAAAAGTATAACAATCAACATTTGTACTACATTTTCATCCCTTAGCAGCACGCGACAAAATGTCAAAGTGGGTCCAAAAAAGTGGTTTTACAAAATGTCTATCTGTCTGTATACAAAGGTAGAGAGAAAACTATTCGATCGATTTCGAACGAATTTGAACGAAACATGTCAATTAGGACTGTATAGATGCACGAAAAAAGGTTTTGAACAATTTGAAAAAAACCCTCTTTTTGGCCAAAAAACCCCCAAAAAATCTGTAATTATTGTTTTATAAAAAAACGGCTCTAACGATTTTCACAAAATGTTGCTTATTTGTAGCCCTAAACCGCAATTCAAAAAACCACATAGAAGTTGATTGTAATGATACTTACGGTCGTTTAAACTTGGCGAATGCAAATGAAGTGCAGCAACTTGGGAACAGAGTACGCTGTGTACATTAGGGTTTAATATTGTTAATGTGCTGCACCGTCTCTCCAGAGTATAGAGCGTAGAGTCATACGGAACAGTATTATACCATTAGTTAATTACAAGGGTATATGTAAGTGACAGGAGGGTATTCAGGGCTTACTGGTTTATAATCGATTCGCGTCAAAACCATTCCACGAATAGTCGGGTGCGCATGCTTAGAGAACAAAAAACATAAAGACTTAAGATATTAATATACAGAGCGTCTAGGACCAAAATAAGCTGGACATTTGTAAAATAATAAACACTAGGGGGGACTCCTGCGTGCTACGCACGCCAACCCCTTTCGAACCTTCTATACACATAATCATGTTATGTTTCCTTTATAATAAAGGTGTAGGATTAATAATTACCCCAAAACTAAGATGGTAAACAATGTTACATGTTCAAATCAAATTATTTTGTATATTTTGCAACAACAGTTATAATAAAGGTTAGAATTACCAGCAAGGCTTAGGTTTTTACACTTTAATAAAAACCTAACCTAAAAGTTAGAAATACCAATAATTGCTTCAAAGTTTGAAATCAACTGTTAATGGAAATATTAGATCAAACAGGTGTTTTATCTGTTATTTTATTCAATTGGTTGCTATGGTAATTCATCAGTCTAGGCCTAGTAACAAAAAACTAACCTAAAAGTTATAAATACAAATAATTGCTTCAAAGTTTGAAATCAACTGTCAATGGAAATATTAGAGCAAACAGGTGTTTTACCTGTTATTTTATTCAATTGGTTGCTATGGTAATTCATCAGTCTAGGCCTAATAACAGAAACCTAACCTAAAAGTTAGAAATACAAATAATTGCTTCAAAGTTTGAAATCAACTGTTAATGGAAATATTAGAGCAGACAGGTGTTTTATCTGTTATTTTATTCAATTGTTTGCTATGGTAATTCATCAGTCTAGGCCTAATGACAAAAACCTAACCTAAAAGTTAGAAATACAAATAATTGCTTCAAAGTTTGAAATCAACTGTTAATGGAAATATTAGAGCAGACAGGTGTTTTACCTGTTATTTTATTCAATTGGTTGCTGTGGTAATAAATGTAAATACATGTGTTGGTTCATCAGTCTAGGCCTAACCAAAGAATTTCTTCCGACTAAATTTACAAATGTTGAAATAAAAAATGTTTTTATTAAAATGAATTATAGCCTATTTACTCAGGATAGTGTAACTTTTTGTCAGTAAAACTAGTTTTTCAATCAGTTCAGTAGTTCGAGACCCTCAACATAAATACAGAGAAACAAACAAATTTAACCTCTTTATAATAATAGTATTGTTGAATTGCATATGTAGTGTAATAATATAATTATTAGATAAAATCTTTTAATAGTGTATTTGCAATTTCAGTTCTGAACAACTACACTCAACTATCGGGGATTGTTCAATGGAGATGTTAAATAAAGTTAAATATTCAAATGAAATTACTTAAGGTATTTTATAACAGCAGTCATAATAAAGGTTAATAGAACCATCAAGGGTCAGATATGCACTTTAATAAACATCTAATTGAAATGCTAATTAAATGAAAACAAATGCTACAAATGCATTCTGCCTGGAACTTGTCAGTAAACACTCGGCGGATTCTTTGAAAAATTGTTGCAGTACGGGTTTTGCCGGATACATGTTCTCCTCCAGCTACTACTTAAAGAGGTCTTTCCTGCCTCATCTATAGAGTAGAAAGAACTACTTATCATCCGCGGGGAATAAATTTTGTGTGTGAACGAGATGGTGAATCTATATTATACACTGGGATTAATTACAGAAGATTTATAGTGTTTAAAAATGAGCTTGGATTTTAAAGTGCTTATGGTGGTTCGTAAACCAGACGTAAGGGAGGTTTTATTTTGACCTACGGAGGTGCAGCATCAGTGATGATTTGTTGAATGTATGTGTAGTGAGAACCTTGGGCTCTGTGCCTGAGTTTGTTAGTTTTAGGATGAAGTCCTCGAATCTGGTGATTTTGATGATTGCGTTCGATACGTACCTTGAGGAGTTGGTGATCCTACGGAGAGTTTTGCTCTGGACGGAATCCAACCTTTTCTTCCAAGAAACAGATAGTAGTAAATACCAAACTGGAGCTGCGTACGTGAGTACTGGTCTCATGTATGTTTTGTACATGGACAAACCGATATGAATTTGTAGAGGACTCTTGGCGTTTATGACTGGAAGGAGTCTGACAAGGACAGATTTAGCCTTTGATAATGTTGCTTGACTTGGCGGGACAGATTTAATTTAGAGTCAAGCGTGGTTCCAAGGTATCTGACATGATTGGTCCATGCTATGGGTGATTTGTTGAGAGTTAATTGAACTTTGGGAAATCTACGTTTTGAAGAGAATTGGACGGTTTGCGTTTTATCTGTGTTCATTGCAATTCTCCACATCCTGAGCCACGGTCGCAGCCTATCCAACAGTTGTTGGATGAGATCTGTAGTAGAACATAGTGTCATCAGTAAAGAGTTGCAGTGATACTTTGGGGATGACTGGAATATTAGTTAGTAAACAGAAGATACAGTAACGGACCAAGAACCGAGCCTTGGGAAAATCCTCCCTCGATTGGTCTATGTGTGGATAGAGTGCCATAGCAACCTGGAACAATCAGTGGGCTTAAAAAAGGCATTGAGTTTACTTTCCCGTCTATAGGGTTCCATGTTTCAACAAAGTTTCTTCCACAGTAAAAGGAAAATTATTTACTAAAACTGTAGCGGAGGGAAGACGTGTGTGTCTTACGGGGGAAGTATCTTAGTCGTCCTCGAGAAAATTACTGAACGAGCGCATCCAAGAGTTCCAATCGGGCCGACAAAGTGATATTTTCCTAATTTAATTAAGACACATATAACTATTTCGTCCAATTAGTGCAGGTGTTATTATTAGCGAATTTCCATAGCAAAAATGAGCTATTGCAGTGACCCTTATGGTAAGACCCAAGGTCGGGAGTAACAAATGAACACCGATCATGGTCCCCAGAACACGTTTTGGGGTGTCATTAAAAATCATATATATATGTGTTCGCACTCTAGCGGCCGCATTTTAAGTCCGATTTGATTCAAATTTGGCACACATGTTGGTTGTCTACGTCGCTCGGACGAGTTCGTTAGCCAAACACTCGGAAGCACGTTTTTTGACCGGAAGAAAGTATTTTTTTGAGATTTTTCCTACGAGAATAAATTTGTTTTTGAGTTTTTTTTTCTACAAATATAAATGTAGGATGTTATTCTGCACATTTGGTTTTTTTACGCGACCTTATAGCTCGCAAAATACCATAGAAGTACCCGGTTCAAAGCCATGTGGTGGATTCTATCGTAGGGTTGGCGTGCCATGCACACAATGCATTGTGTATTGAAAATACTCCCAATACGGGGTTTGGCGTGCGAAGCACGCATTGCTTTGTGTATTCAAAATACTCCCAATACGGGGGTTGGCGTGCGAAGCACGCAATGCTTTGTGTAGTGAATGCACTCCCAATATGTGGAATGGCGTGAGAAGCACGCAATGCTTTGTGTGTTGAGGACACTCCCAATACGGGGGTTGGCGTGCGAAGCACGCAATGCATTGTGTATCGAAGATACTCCCAATACGGGGGTTGGCGTGCGAAGCACGCAATGCTTTGTGTGTTGAGGACACTCCCAATACGGGGGTTGGCGTGCGAAGCACGCAATGCTTTGTGTATTGAAGATACTCCCAATATGCGGAATTGCGTACGAACCATTTTGCAACTATTCAGCACCGTGGCGTCGTGATTAGACCTATTTCCCAAATTGTCGTTTGAAACCCTAAAACATAGGCCTATAAACTTAATTTTGGAAATTTGCTCAACTCACGTCAGCGGTCCAGCTGCTTTGTAGAATTATTTGTCATTTAAGTTTATTTGTTTTACAGTAAATATATTATTTCACTCTAATAATAATAAAACTAAACAAATGGTATTATGTAATAACAGGTTGAGTCTGATTCTCGTTTGTACCGCAGAAATTTCCGCAAGTAAAATGTGAACGCACAACTTCATTATTTTTTAAATACCGTAAAGACTGGTATTCGAGAAAGTTCATTCAAACGCGCATTTATTTGTCAGGTCGTTATTGATTCGTCATTAGCTTGTCTCATTTCCTTTCAAGCTGTTATTCCTTTGTAAATGAACCGAATAGTTATTGGACTTCCAATATTTATTTAAAAATAATACCCATCCTTAATACTTTGCAGAACATCCAGTTTCATTCTCTAGTTGTATAATAGAACTATGGTGAGTTTTTTTTTTAAACCCTCTAAATTACATGAAACAGGACTGGGTAATTGGTAAATTTTTACATTAAAGCGCCATCCGTATTTGTCTTTCTATCTTTTAGGTTACGTTTTTAATAAAGTGTAAACCTGAGCCTTGCTGGTCCTTGTAACCTTTCTTATAACTGCAGTTACACTGTATACGAATTAATTTGATTGGAACATTTAACATTATTTATCATCTTAGCTTTGTGGTTATTATTAATCCTACACCTTTATTATAAAGAAAACATAACATGATTATGTGTATAGAAGGTCCCAACAGGGTTGGCGCGCAGCACTCAGGGGTTTCCCCTAGTATGTTTAATAAAACTAAAGGCTGACAGTAAGTTGTTATATAATTCTGGATATCGTTGACACATGATTGATATTACCCTATCTCTTTAAATCTGCTTCAATGTATTTTTTTGTCTTCAGTAACTTATAAGTTCTCCAGACAGTTATAATAAATCAAATACTTTCAAAGTAAATTTAAACAATTTCGTCAGAACACTTTATCTTCAAATATTAATTTCAAACTGTCGTTCAGAGTATTTGCAGACTGTTAAAAATTTGAGAAATACTTCTACAGCATAGTATCCATAAAACAAATAGTAAATTTTGAGATCTTTCAATTACAAAAATGTAGCTATTTTGTATTCTAAAAACATCTAATATAATCTTATTTCGTCCAATGATACTACTAGGTCGTTGTAGGTCATTCTATGTCATTTTATGGGTTTCAAAAATTATTTTTCGTTAAGAATTTTCAATTTAATATTTTTGGAAAGTTGTTTAATATTATATTATTGTGATTTACCACCAGCAATTCTTTTTAAGTTTTTCCTTCATACATTTTTCATTTATTAAAACACTCAATTAAAAACATTCAACACAAATGACACAGTGCAGTGTGTAGCGCTGGCACAGAGACACTAATATGAATGTATATGTATCTTGTGATTGAGTGTTACGTGGATGACTGTCATTTTGTGTTTATTTTGAATGTTTGTAATTAAGTGTTTTCATCACCCGACGAAGAACGATAAGGTCCGAAACACGTGTAGTGTAATATGTTAACAATTAAATTGAAGGAAAAATTAAAATAAACGGTATCAGGAAACTGACACATACTTTCTCCCTCATTATAGAAACTTAATAAAAAAATACTATTACCAATTTATTGTGATTTTTTTATTTTTAACAGTCATTTTCCCATAAAAATCCATAAAATAATGGAAAAATCAACTTTTCTCAAAAACGGCTCGAACGATTTTGATTAAAATTTTACAGTTTATAGTACTTTAGGTCCCTAATAAACTGTAAAATTTTAATAAAAATCGTTAGAGCCGTTTTTGAGAAAAGTTAATTTTTCCGATATTTTATGGGTTTTTATGGGAAAATTACCCTTAAAAATAAAAAATTCAAAAAATGAAAAAAACGCCTGGAGATACCGTGGATTAGTACCTCCATACCAAATTTCATCAAAATCGGACGACTGGTTTAGGCTCTAGGTCTGATAACATCCACACAGACACACAGACACACAGACACACAGACACACATACAGACAGACACACAGACATCACTCCGAAAACCACTTTTTTAGGTTCAGGGGGACCCAAAACGGATATTTCCACCAAAAACTCAAACTCGAAAATTTTGACGAATACAATACTTTCTCCATATACTATGGTATAGGGGGAGAAAGTAAAAGGATTGCTTCACAATAACAGATGATTATTTACAAGCATATACTGTGGCTCTAGATCTCTAGAACAAAAACGTAATATGTTATTATTACTGATTTATGGCCTTCAGTTAAAAAAAAAAGCAGTCGTGGGACTGCCCACAGTAGTGAAAACTGTCATGAATATAGAAAATCTTAAATGTGACAAGATAAAAATAACAACTTACAAAATGAAAAAACATTATGTCCATTTCAGAGATATTACCAAGTAAGCTACTTTAAAACAAATTACGAAATTTGGAAGCACAATGTCCATTTCGGAGGTATTACAAAGTAAACTATTTTAACGTAATTTACAAAATGAGGAAGCACAATTAGGCCAGTCGGTAAAGGTCAATTTAGACCAAAAGTACCAGTAATTTGCAATACGGCTGAATTTTTTTTTATAAGTACATTAAAGTATGTAGATCAACATAAAAAAAAGTTTACCAGTCTATCGATTTCCCAAAGTCGAAAAACAAATCGATTATCATTTTTGTTTTTCGATTATCCTTAATATTTCGAGCTGGGATGAAGATAGAGGAAAATAAAAAATATCACCGTGTAGGGGAGGTATTTTTCAACAAAAAAGGTCATATGTATTTATTTCGTCCGAGCAATGGTTTGTCTGGGAAAAAATTCGATAATGCAGGTATGTATTTTGCAGCACGGGAAATCACTAAAAGGGGACATCTTATTCATATATGAAGCGTTGGCTCATTCTAAATTGGCCGAATTTTAATATATCGAATTGAAACTTGACATAGGAGTTAAAATATATATTTGAAACATTTATGCTGAGTCTCAGCTTGTTATCTTGAAAATTACCCGATCTAGAGCCACTTGACGTATTAATGGGTTTCTCGATTTTAGGAGTACCGGACCCACCAATTCATATTAAACAGCTCCAATTTAAAAAATTTTCAAAATATCAACCTGAAAGTTTTTTACAAGTTAAATATATACATTCAAACAAGATCAAGGAGTATAAACCTTTTTTATCATTTACTTTTCAAAGCACAAGTAACTTAAAAAAGTATAATTTTAGACCTTTTTAGATTTTTCATCAAAACGCTTGAGTTAATCGGCTGCAGATTAGTCAATTTTTTAAATATAGTTTTTAAAATAAGTGTAGCAAAAAACAATTGTGTTTTTAAATCGATATGTTCAAAATGTCGAAAATGGAGTCGTTGAATCCAAAATTGTTATAGTTAAAACGAGATAGGTAAAACAGAAGACCATTTTCAAGCGCCTCGTTTTTAAAAATTACATTAAAAAAATCGTTCATACTTACTAAGAATATTTATACTGGTGTACTCAAGTTGTAAAACAAATTTTATGTTGATATTCCAAAAATTGACGAAACTGGAATAGATTGAAATTAGTTCGTGAGTCCGGTACTAGTAAATCGATAATCGAAATCGACTCCTAGATCGGGTAATTTTCAAGATAACAAGCTGAGACTCAGCATAAATGTTTAAAATATATATTTTAACTCCTATGTCAAGTTTCGATTCGATATATTAAAATTCGGCCAATTTAGAATGAGCCAACGCTTCATATATGAATAAGATGTCCCCTTTTAGTGATTTCCCTTGCTGCAAAATACATACCTGCATTATCGAATTTTTTCCAGACAAACCATTGCTCGGACGAAATAAATACGTATGTGCTTTTTTGTTGAAAAATACCTCCCCTACACGGTGGTATTTTTTATTTTCGTCTATCTTTATCTCAGCTCTAAATATTAAGGATAATCGAAAAAAAATGATAATCGATATTTTTTTCGACTTTGGGAAATCGATAGACTGATAAACTTTTTTTATGTTAATTTACATACTTAAATGTACTTATAAAAAAAAATTCAGCCGTATTGCAAATTACTGGTAGTTGTAACCTATACCGACTGGGCTAAATGTAAATTTCAAAGAAAATACTAAGCAAACTACTTTTAACACAACTTACGAAATGGAGCACAATGTCAATTTCAGAGGTATTACGAAGTAAACTATTTTATAACAACTTACGAAATGAGGAAGCACAATGTCCATTTCAGAGTTATTACATAGTAAACTATTACCCCAGATACCTTATACCTATATATAGTAGATCGTGACTGTAAAATCCGGTTAATTGCCCGCAAATTTTTTGGACGCTGTACGCCTATAGAAGTTTTCACTAAAAAAAAAACTAAGATAATTTCTAATATAAGTACATAAACAATTTCTATATGTACAGTGATTATGTGAGTGTATAACTCAGAGGGTGATCATACTGATCAAAATAAGGAAAAAACTTCCCATAAACAGTTGTCCCGAAACACTTCTTTCACAATCAACCATTTTTACTTTCTCACTATACTATATATAGTGTAGAGAAAGTATAGTGATCGCAAAAAAATCGATGTTGAAATTTTTGTGGAAATATCCGTTTTGGGACCCCCAGTGTCCAAAAAAGTGGTTTGTACAAAATGTCTGTCTGAATGTCTGTATGTCTGTATGTATGTCTGTATGTCTGTATGTATGTCAGTATGTCTGTATGTATACAAAGCTAGAGCGAAAACTACTGGATCGATTTCAAACAAATTTGCACCAGACATTTCAAGTAGGCACGAAAAACGGTTTTGAAACATTTTGAATAACAACGCCCTTTTTAGCAAAAAAAACCATAAAAAATCAGTTATTTTTTATAAAAAAACGGCTCTAACGATTTTGATACAATTTGGTTTATTTGTAGCCTTTAATGTACCCTACCATATGCAAAAAAACGCATCTTTCTAAAAGTTCTCGTTTAGTTAATAATAATAATAATAATAACTGATTTTTTGGGTTTTTTGGCCATAAAGGAGATTGTTTTTCAAACTTTTCCATAACCTTTTTTCGTGCATCTATAAAGTCCTAATTGACGTGTTTGGTGTAAATTTGTTCGAAATCGATCGAATAGTTTTCTCTCTGGATAATAATAATAATATTTATTACTTAATCTCCAACTTCAATAAAAAATTACCTCTCCTACCCCACCCTACAAGTCACAGTGAATCTGATTAATAATTTAAATATGTTTATGAGAAAATAAGTGCCAGTTCCTGGTACCGTTTATTTAATGATGTGCCAGTAAAAAATAAAAGCCAGAGTATATACGCCAGTTCTACTTCAACACAGTATTTAATTATACACTAACATGTTTTGGATATTGAATCTCTCAAATAAAAATTAATGTAAACACAAAAGATAACGTGATTGATGTATGTAGTTTAGTCACGTCACACGAAGGCTGAGTGGTTTTACTTGACTGAGAAAATAACAGATGGCATGCTTAGCTGTCTTCATGTTTGTTTACAGAGTTTACAGAATTCTGCAGTATGGTTGGTGTAATTAATGTAAAACATTACTTTTAGGGCAGGGTCTAATCCTTATATATTATTTCTCAAAAGTATTTTTTTTTCTTTTTCGCCAAGCGATATTTAACTTAACACGTTCACTGCTAAGGACGCACATATGAGCTTGACTCTGAACACTATGAGAAGCGGCCGACGTGTATTGGGAGTATTTACAATACACAATGAATTGCGCGCTTTGCACGCCAACCCCCGTATTGGGAGTATTTTCAATACACAGTGTATTGCGTGCTTCGCACGCCAACCCTCTATTTTTAGTATTTAATACACAGAGCGTTGCGTGCTTCGCACGCCAATTTTAAACCTATGTGTTTTAATACATCTTGTGTTGCATAACAGGAATTTTTTTTACATATCTGAACCTTTCTTTTTTTGGGGGCTTGAGGTAGGTAGGAGGATAAACAACTTCAAATATAAAGGTAGGTCATGTAATACAAAATTGAAAAGCTTATTAAAAGAGAAACAGAATGGCGCAAGCTAGAGTGTAGTATCTTCTTTCGTTTCAAGCTCTAGTTTGCGCAATTGCGTTTATTTTTAATAAGCTTTTCAATGGAGTACATGACCTACCTTTATATTTGCAATTGATAACCTTATCGAATAATCTAATCCCCCCCCCCAAAATCGTAGAGGTTCAGATATGTCGAAACATTTGATCTGTTAAGCAACACAAGATATATACAAAGTTTTGATAGCTTATTTCCAATAACAAAAATAATGAGTGGCTTAAAGAGGGACCTTATGAACAATCTGTATACAGAGTACTGTAAGACAAAAGTATTTAATACAGAGTTGATTGAGTACTGACAGTACAGATACCGGCGTTAATGCTTGCACTTGAGCAAACCGCTACTAACCTGACTAAAAACATCACTGCTAAGGACGCAAATGTGAGCTTGAAACTAAACACTTTGAGAAGCGGCCGACGCACAGTGCATTCCACGCCAACCCCCATATTTCGAGAATTTTCAATACACAGAGCACTGCGTCAATTTAAAGCCCATGTGCTATGGACGCACATGTGCGTCCTCTTTAAAATATTAGTGATTATTACGTAGGAAGATTCAAAAATAAAAAATAAAGTAATTTCTACTCATTTAGGCTATAAATATAAAAAATAATTCGACCACGCAGCTGGACCGCTGACGTGAGTTCAGCAAATTTCCAAAATTAAGTTTATAGGCCTTTGTTTTAGGGTTTCAACCAACAATTTGGGAAATAGGTCTACTCACGAAGGCGTTGAACAGCTGTCTGTGTGTACGCAATATATTAGTAGAATTTGTTTGCGCCTAGTGGCCTCGCGAGTTTGCACCACTTGGCTTCGAACCGGGTACTTTTATGGTGTTTTACGTTTTGGTCGTTTTTGGGGGAACCAAGCGAGCTATAAGGTCTCGTAAAAAAAACAAAATGTGCAGAATAACATCCTACATTTATATTTTTAGAAAAAGCTCTAAAAAAATTTCATTCTCTTAGTAAAAATCTCAAAAAAATAGTTACTTCCGGTCAAAAAACGTATTTCCGGTAGTTGGATTTTTTTGGCTAACGAACTCGTCCGAGCGACATAGACAACCAACACGTGTACCAAATTTGAACCAAATCGGACTTAAAATGCGGCCGCTAGAGTGCCAACACATATATACATATATATATATATATATATATACATATATATTTATGAATTTTAATGACACCGCAAAACGTGTTCTGGGGGCCATGATCGATGCTCATTTGCTACTCCCGACCTTGGGTCTCACCATAAGGGCCACTGAAATAGCTCATTTTTCCTATGGAAATTCGCTAATAAAAGATCAGCTCCTAGAATAGGAAATACGAAATTTGCGTAGCAGTGAACATGATAAGGTTGAGGTAAACATCCACTAGTTCGTTTGAACCATGAGTCACATTAGAAAGCGGTGTGGGAAAATGTTTTTTTTTTTTCTCCACTTACGCCCTTTCCCCACACCCCCGGCCCATCGCGCCAGAGCGAGGCCATGTGCCATGATTCACGGCGATATCAGTACAAGAGTAGGCTACAAATATTGACCAACGTGTACTAATCACTAAGCGATTACGAGTGTGCTCTTCTACTCTATACTGTACTCTGTGACTGTGTTGTGTTACGTGGACACAGAGGTTCAACAGATAGTACTGCGATTACAGCGCACGTAGTGGCAGACCTTATAAACCTGAATTAATAAACACTGTTACATAAAATATTCAAACGTTTAAACTCAACGGCTTCCGGCTTCTTTGTCTTTCAGATAAACTTTTTAATTGTGTAGTTAGAAGTTATTAAGTGTGTTTATATTTTTAAAATGGACCGTAAAAAAAGAAAAAATTAGTTAAGTTTGGAGTTTCTTTCATCCGGTAAGTAAAGACTTTGCTTCTTGTAATTTATGCAAAACCAAACGATCTAATGCAGGCCAATACTTTCAAAATCATTTGCAAAGGAAACATTATTCCACTTTAATTTAATCTATAAAGCTAGACGGGTTCACCGATTCATTGACATGGACTATGAGGCACTTCCCGTAATCGGAACCCCTTCAACCTCATACTCGAATTAAAGCTCTCGACTAGAAACTTTCAGAAAAATTGCCAAAAGTTAACAGTTTTTGTTTTTCAAGCCCCTTTTGGGCGGGAAAGATTTTTCATTTTCATTTTTCCACTTTTAGCGAAACAGATAGAGATAGCAAAACAATTTAAATGCAAAATTTGTAGAAATTTTTATTTCGAACTAACAGTTCCGTCAGATTTAACATCCGATCATCCTTTTAGCCACTATTCATCCGAGAAGGGAGGCACCGCCCCACGTCTTTCTACTTATATAAAGCTAGGCGGGTTCATTGATTCATTCACTGACATGAACTATGAGGCACTTCCCGTAATCGTCCTCCCCTCGACCTCATGCTTGAATTGAAGGTCTTGACGTGAAAAAATTAGCAACAAATTTTCCACTTTGAGCACGTTTTGTATGAAAACGGTACGAGATAGAAAAAAATGTTAAATACAAAAGTTGTGGAGAATTAAATTTCAATTAGAGCCCTCGACGAGAAACGTTCAGAAAATTGCCAGAAGTTAACATTTTTAAAATTTTGGAAGCACCTTTTGGCGGGAAAGATTTTTCATTTTCATTTTTCCACTTTGAGCGCGTTTTCTAAGAAAACGGTAAAAGATAGAAAAAATGTTAAATACAAAAGTTGTGGAAAATTTTATTTCAAACTAACGATTATCCTTCAGATTTAAGATCCGATCATCAGCTATTCACCCGAGAAGGAGCTCCGGCCAACAAGCCTTCAAATTTCCCATGTTAATCTTATGGAAACAATGCTTAATGAGTTTGAGTCAGCTGCCAAATAAAACAGCTGATTTATATAATTTGACAGAACTATTCCTTATGGATGGATGAAGTTATTGTTGTAGTTCTAAAAGTGACATTTCTTTTTCAAAATGTACACTCTCTGTGGGAAATGGATCCATCAAACATTTGGAAGTGAATGGGAAAAAATGTATACCGCTCAATGGCATCACTTTTGTAAATACGTTGTCTGAGTTGGTAAAATTTGTCTAGCCTTCTGACATTATCAAAAACCCAGATGAGTGTTGTGGCAGGGCCATTTTATCAGGAACGAACGCCAGTATAAGGGAAAAACACGCATAAAATTTAAACTCTGTACTTTTTACCACCTTTCAAGCCACTTAGTAGGCGAATAGGTTAGGTTAGGTTAGGTTAGGTTAGGTTAGGTTAGGTTAAGGTTAGGTTAGGTTAGGTTAGGTTAGGTTAGGTTAGGTTTGAGGTGGAACCTTTCACATTGGGCGAATTAACAATAGCTGCAAAGCGGATTAAAATAAACAAAGCCCCAGGACCAGATTGTGTGCCGGCAGAGGTGGTGAAAAGAGTTGCCTTAAAACATGGCCTTAAGTATATTGGCATGTTTAACAAACTGCTTTATGAAGGGTATTTCCCAGGCAGATGGAAAGAAGCCAGACTGGTACTAATAGAAAAGCCGAAAAAGATAGATAATGTAAGAACAAGCTACAGACCATTATGCATCCTTAATGAGAGTGGTAAACTTCTTGAAAGGATGATCACAGCAAGACTGCAGATGATTCTTGAAAGCTCTAGTGGTCTGTCCGATAGGCAACATGGCTTTCGAAAGAATCACTCAACGTTGGATGCGATGAGTGCCGTAAAAGACATTGCTGCAAGGGTGAATCGCGGTAACTATAAGAATCGTGGTTTTTGTGCACTGGCCACACTAGATGTTAAAAATGCTTTTAACAGCGCAACCTGGGATGGAATAATCGAGGAACTCAAGAGGAAGGCTGTTCCAAAATATCTAATCAGAATGATTATGAGCTATCTCGACCGTAGAAAAATAATTGTAGGAGACACTCAGGAGCTGTACATGTCCTGCGGGGTCCCACAAGGATCAGTCCTAGGGCCTCTCTTGTGGAACATATATTATGACGGTGTCCTGAGACTGGACTTCCCAACTGGAGTAGAAGTCATTGCATATGCGGACGATATTGCAGTTGTGGCTACTGGGAAGAACAGGCTGGAGTTGGAAGATGGGTTAAATGTGGCAATCTCGATGATATCCAAATGGTTGGAGGAACACTGCCTGGAATTGGCAACCCATAAAACAGAAGTTACACTCTTGGTTGCTAGGAGATCAATACGATCCCTCACGATTAAGGCTTGTGATTCAGAAGTGACAACGGGCAAGTGTCTGAATTACTTAGGAGTAATCTTTGACCATAACCTCAGAATGACAGAACAGGTGAGAAGCGTTACTGCAAGAGCTGAGAAAGTGGTAAAAGCTTTGGAAGGAGTCCTCAGGAACATAGGCGGACCCAGATCATCTAAGCGTAAGGTCCTCATGTTTGCTGCATATTCTATTATGCTTTATGCAGCACCAATATGGATGGATGCCTTAAAATACTCGAAGTTTAAAAAGATGGTTATTAGCGTTCAGAGGAGAATGGCACTACGCACAATTAGCGCATATAGGACTGTTAGCACGGAAGCAGCAATCGTACTTGCAGGTGTACCACCAATTGATTTGCTGGTGAGTGAGAGTGCCAGAAGGAGAAGCCAAGGAAACCTTGTCCACAAAGAGCTGAGGGAAGAAACTATTGATTTGTGGCAGTCAAGATGGAGGCAAAGTGCTACTGGGTCATGGACTAGGAAGTTAATTCCAGACCTTAGGGTGTGGATTAACCGGAGGTTTGGGGACACAAATTATTATTTAACACAGGTATTGACGGGTCACGGAGATTTTGGTGGTTATCTCCATAGATTTAGGATAAGGGACACACCAGCCTGCCGATATTGTGAAGAAATAGTGGACTCAGTAGAGCACACACTTTTTCAATGTCCAAGGTGGATGCGGGAAAGAGAAGACCTAAAGAAAAATATAAATTTTATGCCTGATGTGTCCTCACTCATACCGATCATGGTAGAGAGTAGAAGAAACTGGAAAGCAATAAATGATTTTGCTAGAACAATACTTCAGCAAAAAGAGAGCCAAGATCCATACAGCTAACCTGTGGAGAATAGTACAATTTAGGCAATAGGAAAT